>JAUCBJ010008260.1:0-78622 GCA_032718475.1 Nemertoderma westbladi | reverse complement strand
TAATGGCACTCACGTCAGTTACGTCTGCCTGACTCGGACCTCATGACGCTATCCTGTGCAGTTCATCTTTTTCAATATATAATTATAACATTGGGTGGGTGAGTTGTTTTATAAATCATTTAATTGATCATCATAAGTTACTGTAGAATTGAAAAACAGTGGCTGCAGATTGCTAATTCAGTGTTTTGGGCAGCATTTGGCCGGCCATACGGCCGTAAACAGCATAATGGTATTCGTGTATTGTGCTATTGGGATGGTTTGGTTATGGCGTCGGAATTCCAACCTGAAAGTCACTGGCTTCTCATTTCCAAGTTAAAACCGATTTCGCTAGCTGTCCTAAACGAAAAATAAAAATTATAATGTTTTTAAGCATAACTCGATATATTAATTTTCAATCCTGATCATAAATCTATTTCTTATTTCCTGTCACAAGTGCCATCAACACAAAAGTTACTATCTCTACCAATCCTAGAATTTAGTACATTGTTTTAGCCACTCCGTGCATTGCTAACTGAACCATGTCGGACCGATTGCTTGTGGGAAAGGTAGGCAGCGTTCAAATGGTAGCGCAGTATCGACCATCTGCGAGAGTTATTATTCAACTCGATTACCACGATATATTTTATAAGAATTCCGCCTAACACAAGTCACATAAATAATGATGTACAGTACATTCAACTTTGAATTTAAATAAAAAATTTTTTAAATATAAAAATTGAATCTATGTTGCATTGTGGGGTGGATACAACGCGTGTCATCACAATTTGGCAGCGCAGGTTCAAATCCGACTAATTGCTGTTGAAATTTCGCACTGTTGTGTCCCTAAGTAAGATACTTTAAACATAAGCGCTTAACCCAATGTTACATTTGGAACATAGCTTCTGCTGGGAGAGTCAAGTAAGGGTTGGATAATTATGAAGTGTTCACCCATGGGAGTTAGTGTGGTGCCCACCCTTCCTTAAAGCTAAAGATAATAGCCAAGAGAGAAGGGCATATTCTTTGAGTTGCCCAAAGTGTTTCACACGTTCACTGATAGATTTCCTTTACTTTATTCCAAAATTTTAACATTAATCAATGCCGTTAGGATTAACAGCGAGTTGTTATTTATTAGCACTTTACAAATTTAGAGGACATTACAGTATGGAATTGATTGACCTGTACAATTAGTATTGTATTGGTGTATTATTATTATTTAATGTCCCGACAGCGTGACTGCAAAGTCACGCCGTCATGGTTACCACATAAACAATAGTTGGTATTTATTATTAATTGCCTGACAGCCAGATAGGCCTACTGCAATACCTACCGGTAGACCTACCTACCGGTACACCTACCTAACTTATTTATAACATAATTTATGTCATTTTCACATTTATTTATACTACAACTAATATAATTTGTGCAGTTTCTATCACTTATAATATATATACAATTACTTCGTGATGTTACAATTTTGGAATAAAACTACATACAGTACAGTACATACTTGTTGCCAAGTACTTTACAGTGTTCTGATCCTCGTGGCTTTATTTTAACTCACTGACTCACTCACTACGTTCGTTCTTGTAACAAAGCACTCGGACTGTAAAGTGCTACTTTACACACAAGTATGTAATAAATTGTAGTGTTACAATTTACAGTATGTAAATAGTTATTACTTTGGTTAAAATACAAAATTATTCTACAATTCTACATTAGGGAGGGATATTTCTTTCCATCTCAACCCCAAAGATTATGAGTATGTTTGGGCAAATGAATCTTCTTTGTGTTCCCATTTAATTAATATATATCGTTACGGAGTTTAGTACATATGTTACTACCAATGCGTCCTTTATAACGTTATAAATGAGGCCTTGGTAACTACTACCAACCACAACAACACATTGTAATATATACAACAATAATATAATTAAACGTTGTCGTCACAATTCAGTAGCGCCGAATAGCGGTAACATTCCAAAGCCATGATCTGGGCTAGTAAGAACTCAGAATCATAACAAACCCATTAGCAATAATAGTAAAGGACTAGTTGACTAACCAATTATATTCTTCCTTCTCCCAGGAAAACAACGTAATGATAACGCAATTGGCAGAAATACAACCAATCAAACACAAGATATGGTTTCTAGTTATTTGAGGCTGTAGACAGGCACACATACTCGATCCCTCCCCATTCAGTAGTGGGTCAAATATTCCGGGCTTCTTCTCTGAGGGTAACTGACAGAAATAATAGCTAAGTCTTCCGTGCAGTAGTTAGCAATGCATGCAGTAACAGATGGCAACTGTTAACGAATACTCATCCTATTGCTTGCGCAGTCAAGCCCTGCCCTTAATATGTTATTTGCCATACGCCGAGGCTTTATATTATTGTATATATAATATTATAGTGTCTATTCTATACTGACAGTTATTATTAAGCATAAATTCCTAAAATATTAATATATAATTTAGCTGTTTAGTACGCCTATCGAGTGGTTTTGATATGGATGCTACCCTGGTTTTATATACATTTATTACTTTCACAGAATTTATTAATAAATATATGATGTTTCTTTCTACAAAGGCTTTATCATTAATTTGAATGCTTGACAATTAATAACCTCCCGGAATTTGAATTATATACCAATTTTCCGTCTCAATTGATTATTTTTCCTATAAACTCGGGTCCTTATCTTTCGCACACAGTGCGCCAGCGGCAGTCGTAATCTAACAAACGATAAAGGCTTTGCGGCCGGCGCTACCTCCAATTCAGCCCATTTGACTAAGTTTCTCCCGGACAAGTCAAGATAGCACCGGCGTTTCCTGCCGTTGGATTACCTAGTAAAATACCGCCTTGTGGATCGAATCGGTTTCTGGTTGGTGGACTTCCACCTTGGTGCCTACCCATTGTTGTATGCGAACTCTCAGACACATTGCGGGTATCCTGGATCGGGGAGCAACTTATCCGTGCCCAGAATATTTATTCTTGTTGGAGGAAGTTGTTCCCGAATATAAAAGGATTGTCTCATTGTACCAAGTTGATTTATTAACATTTGATGGTTTACGCTTCTTTAATATTTAATGCCTCGTTAATTTATTCTTGGGGACTTGGAGATAATATATAAAGAGATATAGCTGCCTTTTTTATCTGTACATGCGATTGAGTAAATATTGTTGTCATACTGTTTGGTAAATAATAACCTCGTTGGTTTCTTTGATCGAGATGTTGTTTTGGAATGCCGACGATTCCCTTACCCCCGCTAGGGGGAACACTAGGTCTCACAGTGAGTCACCGCACAGGTCCCAGACGGGCAGACCCTACAAACAGTCGCCTAAGAAGCACCCCCATCCGAACACAGCTACAATGGTGAGTCCGTGTACTGCAATATATTTACTATAAATAGGATTACTGTAATGTTGTTGTATTCTTGGTTGAAAATCAACATGTGGATATTTTTCTAATGGGTTTCAGATTTTCTTCAAATAAATCCAAACTTTTTCTCCATTAAATTCGAACTTTGATCCATTGACCTCCTTTGTCTAACGCAATGCAATGAATTTTATTTTGGTGGAAATCAAATATTACAAACTATTTCCTTTAAAAGTTATTGTAATTCGAGTGTAATTGTAATTGTTTTTCGAGACAGTGGGGGGGGGGGGGGGGGGGGGGGGGTGGGTGGGGGGTGGGGGGCGAATTAAATGTTAAATTATAAAATTAAGGGAAAGGAGCAAGTTTCAGTGGCACGTAATTCTAACCAAAACAAGAAACTAAAGTAGATAGAACAACAGGTTACAACAGTTTCATTTTTGGATGTAATTAACTTTAGTAATCAGCATAATGAATCCAACATTCCCTTCTAACTAAAATTCATAGAATTGTCTTTTCTTACTACAGATCATCTTCCAACCCTACAGTATATCTCTAACACTTTTTTGTCTTCTATTTTGTCACTTGAGCTTCTATACAATCATGAAACTGATTTATTTATATTTGTTATTTTTTAGAACAAAATGTTGCTTTATTTATGTTTGTTCTTATATATTATTTGTATTTGTTCATATGTTAAATTTTAAAAAATTCAGAATGCACCCACTTTTGGTGACCGCCTCAATAAAATTGTCTTTGGGCTATATGTGGAGCAGTTCAACATTTTTTAAGGTTATTTTACGGGTTACATCATGACTTAATATTCTTGTAAGTGTAACTTAACCCCTAGCCACTTAATCATATTAAGTGGCTTCACCATAATCGATGTTTGAGTTTTACTGCATGATTTTCGGTTTAATAACAATAAATTTATGTAAAATAATAATGGGTGATCTTCCACAGTAAACCCTTCCGCTCTGTTTCCTAAAGGAATGCCTGTTCACCACCATGGGTGATCTTCCGCAGTAAACCGTTCCACTCTGTTTCCTAAAGGAATGCCTGTTCACCACCATGGGTGATCTTCCACAGTAAGTAAACCTTTCCACTCTGTTTCCTAAAGGAACACCTGTTCACCACCATGGGTGATCTCCCACAGTAAACCCTTCCACTCTGTTTCCTAAAGGAATGCCTGTTCACCACCATGGGTGATCTTCCACATTAAACCCTTCCACTATGTTTCCTAAAGGAATGCCTGTTCACCACCATGGGTGATCTTCCACAGTAAGTAAACCCTTCCACTCTGTTTCCTAAAGGAATGCCTGTTCACCACCATGGGTGATCTTCCACATTAAACCCAAGTTCGACCCTGTTTCCTAAAGGAATACCTGTTCACCACCATGGGTGATCTTCTACAGTAAACCCTTCCACTCTGTTTCCTAAAGGAATGCCTGTTCACCACCATGGGTGATCTTCTACAGTAAACCTTTCCACTCTGTTTCCTAAAGGAATGCCTGTTCACCAGCATGGGTGATCTTCCACAGTAAACCTTTCCACTCTGTTTCCTAAAGGAATGCCTGTTCACCACAGTAATCTTCCTAGTTATAATCTTCCTATTTATCAACCAGCCAAGGATGAATTAAAGGCTTAAATTTTGTTTGATTATATTGTTAAGTAGAAAAGCTTTGCAAGTAATTTTAGCAAATTCTATGCACATCCTCAAAAGTTTTTGTAACTTTAGTGTCTGCAAGGCGTACTTCAACACGCAACTCAATATCCATATTATTATATACTATTATATACTATTCAGTTAATAAGGCAGCATCAGGAGTTGAAGAGTACAATAATTTGAATCGCAGTAACTATAAAAGCAATATAGTTAAATGCTATATTTCAATTTATTATTATTTTGTAATACTATATCGCTCTATCTTTTATTAAAGTATTAAGCAACATAAAAGTTCCATTTTAAGAATAAAATGACGTATTACATGGGGAAAAAACTTAGAACATTTTTTCAATATTCTCTCGACCCTTTAAATTAACCTCGCTGGCGCCTGGTAAATAAAATGCCTCGAGAATAGTGAAAAAAAGTTCTAATTTTTCCCATATAATAAATAATTATTTTTTACCTCATTGCTTTCTGTAAACAAACCATAATACCAAGGGAGTAACTGAGTAGTCCGCCTTCGTCACCATGGATTTATTGGATAGGTGTGGCCCTCTTTCACTTCAAATTGTACCGGTAGCGATAGGGCTGAAACTGTAACTGAAACACTGAAGTGCAACAGCCGATTGCTGATGAATGATTCATAGCAAGTGTACTGGTACTGTACAGCAGTACTAGCACACATTGCAGGATTAAAAGTAAACAAACATTCATCATTTTTTTTTAGAAATAGAATTGCATTAGCTTAATTCTTTTCCTAGGAATAAAAGTAAATCTCATATTTATAGGAAAAACGTTGTCAGTTTTCGTCCGTAAAAAATTCAATTTTGTGGAATAAAATAAATATCTTCCATAAAATATTCCAGACGTTTGTGCGACTTATTAGGTTTAATTTGTGACCCCGGGAGTTGGTGTGACGGCGAGGAAACTGTGTCGGGAAGCGGGACTTCCTGGGGAAAACTGAATTAACGAGCGACTTTTGTATCAGAGGGGATTCTATCGGGTTTGAAGCAACTGAACTCCGCTTAATCATCTAAGCCCAGCGATTTGAGCTTTTGTTGCGAGGCGCTTTGCTAAAGAGACGGGAAAAGTCAGGGCGATTATTGTCGACCTCCTGGAGTGTTGTTGCGCATTACTCAGTCTCGTATCGCCCGCTCCTGGGCCAATCAATTTTCCTTCAATTATCCCCCAGAGATTTGAAACTCTTGTGTTCTCGTACCAATTAATCCATTACAGCTACTTTATTTCTATCCAAATGGATCGGCTATGTTGAACCCAACGGATGTGTGACCTGGGTAATTATAATTATTCAGGTTTCAGCTTATTTTGGTAACTCTAACTGCGTCGAATTGGTTAATGGATTTGAGATTCTGCGAGTTTAGCGGACTTAAGTGAAATATCTAAACGTTTGATACTGATATTCTTTAGGTGTTTGTCTCTATTAAAAATCGTTCTATGAATACAGTCTGTTTACATCCAATAGTTTAGGTCAAAATATTTGTAACAATTTGGTCAACTTCGTTTTAATTAACTGTATTTTTAAATTCAAAATTAATTATAGGTGAGTGATCGGAGAACGTGTGGTCCTCCGCCTCTCTCTTGGCTGTTACCTGTAAGACAGGCGCCACACGAATTCCCAACGTCCGTTTCATTTCATTTCATCGGGAATATCAGAATCAGTCGAGCCGACAATTATATTAACAAATAAAAAACATGTTGCATATCATGTTAAATAAAATTTATGGCACTGCACAATAAAATTCATCAATAAAAAAAAATCCAGTAATAAGATCCATATAATAGTTTGTTGTCACAGCTTGTTCCAGAATTACAGAAAGAGGTACCGTATTCAGTGCAGGTAAACTAGTCGTTACATCTTTACAAGGTACTACTGTCCTGTACCAGCATTGTAATTTGACCATTTAGCCAGTTTCATGTGATTTTAAACTTTTTTTTTATATATTATATTTTACCTGTTGCCATGTAACGTTTCACTGCATTTGCTCTTAATTACTAATCATACTGTAATACTCTGAAGTGCTTAATACTAGATGCATTCTCTTTTTAATTGCTAGACCCTTTTATATTTCCTGTTGGAGCGGATCATACCATCACTGCACCATTACTAACTGTGTTTTATGTAATATTTACCTATTTCGCCAGACCATTTTAAATATAGCCGCCGGTGGCGTAAAGTCCGGAATGAAATGATGAATGATGGTGCAGTGGGTGTAGGTTCATCATTGTGTCGTTGAGTTATAAAAACTGGCAGGGTGCCTTTTATTTAGGCCTTTATATTTCTGGGTTGACTGAAGCTAGTTACAACTAGAGAAAAAAGGACGATAACTTAACGAAAACTGGACTGCTCCTTTTCTGGGTCTCTACTACTACTACTATTACTATCAGCATGCTTCATTGCAGCTGCATTATATAATATTACATATATTAAGAATGCTGTGCCGGCTTTCTGGTCTCGATTCTCGAACTCTCGACCTTTCTTCCCGACGCACTAGCCTCCAAGACAACCTGAAGCATGGTGGACAACCCATGACTTTCTTGAGACGCATCTTAAAGGACACTGGCCTTGAAGATGCGGATGATCTAGCAAATGTCGTGGGTGATAGGGAGTTGTGGCGGCGCAATTTTGTCGACAAGCCGGCACAGCTTTCTTAAAAATGCAGCTGCAATGCAGCATGCCAATCCTAGTAGTAGTAGTAGTAGACAACCTGAACTAAAATTACCGGTCAATTGTATTAATCCAAAGTATTATGTATGCGTTTGGGTTTTATTTTTTGGTGGACGACGATAAAATTTATTACCTTTTTTAGAACAATGCGTTTTTAATTAAATAGTATTAAATTTAATAGAATCATATTCTATTTATTTATACACAAAGTATTTTGGCGTAATCGAATCAAATATGTATTATATTCTTTGAGTTGTTATATATAATTATATGTAGGTCCATAAATTCCTTATAGTGCAACAAACTACAATCGAACCATAATTACAGCATGGAATCAATCCCCTGGTGGAAATTGTGAATGATGAAAATGAATGTTAGAAAATAACTTATTCGCTATGTCTGTAGCTGTAAAAGTAATGCACATGTTGAACATAATACCATAGGCCTAATAATTAGATATTGATTTCGAATTGTCGAGCAGCCTATTCTGTATTGTTTCTCAGTTGCGATTTCTACCATCATGCTGTCTGAACGTCCAGACAATAAGGGACAAAAATAATAATTAGCATAGACTACATAATAATTAAATTGTTTCTTTTTATAGTAACATTATACCGCACCGGTACGATTATTACATCACTAGTTACACAGTTCTTCGAATTTTTTCCCCTCGGTGTTTCGTATCGTTTTAGATTTACTTATAACTTTATTTTTACTAACAGTTCTATGAGCCGCCGCACGTACGTGACAGCTCACGGCCGGGTGTCTCACTGTAATATGCGAAACCAATCGCAAGTATAATTAATGAGGGAGGGAGGAGGAAAGGATTGACAATTATCCTTGATATTTCCGTGGAAAATAAGTAAAGTTTATTCGTAGCGACGTGAGGGTTTTTACGGTATAGTAGGTTTCAACGCAAACATAATTCACCCCTCTCCTCTCCAGGGGAAAATCGGTGCAAATAACAGCGGATTAATCCCAAAAATATAAATTTAACATGTTCTTTTGACTTTCGTTTATTGTTTTGGTTAGAATACCGAATCACTGTAACGGGATATTAATTCGCGAGATGGGATTTGCGTTAAGTCACCCCCCCCCCCCCCCCCCCCTGTCTCCTACCGTATATTGCTATTTTTGATTTTATTACAGAATGGCGTCGTGGGGAGCGGATATCCTTCCAAGACCGGTAGGATTCCTCCCCGAAATGGGGCGGCTACAGCAATTAAAATGGAAGCCAATCCAATCAAACGCGTTTCTTATAACACGGTAAGTAACCAAAGTCGTCACCGATATCCGTGTAGCCTTCCAAGTAGGAAGTAAAGTAGCAGCCTATGTCTACCGGTACCGGTACGCATATCAATTTATTAAAGCACCATCAATTCTTTCATGAACTCAACAACTTGACTACCTACTCTGACTGCAAAATTTTAGTTGAATCCCAGAAAGGAGCTTGGGGCAATTAATTGACAATCTAATTTTGGAAACATAGAGAGAGGCCACTCAAGGTTTTAGGGATAAATTGGTCGGGGTTTTGCACAACGATGTTCTAATCTTATTTAATTTGCCTGAAGGTACGCCCAATTTTCCCAGGCGATAATATGGATGGGTATTTTTTAATGGGATCCCAGCTCGGTCACATTTCTTGTAAATCTACTGCAGTACGGGAGGCCAAACAGCGATGCCATGCTGACAGGGTGGGGAACATGGCAGGTCAATTTATTTCGTCTCCTGTGGTGCTGCGTGGAAGGAGGAGAATGGAAGATGGATATGTCCAAATTCTGTGGAAGCTCAGTGATGACATTAAACGCTTGTCCATTAGCTGTAATTGTCCTCCATGTGTATGTTGTTACTATTCTATTGACTCAGCGCACTCCCTCCTTACCCGGGCAATTGTTCAGCTAATAGGGGGACACCATACCTAATAAATACACTCAGTGTGACACGATAGGAATTGCCATCAATTCAATTAACTTTCAAGAATCCTAATTTACGAATTATACTGCTCGTTCGTCATTTGATACGATTGACGATAAAAATATTCGTCCCCTAAGATTTTTCTGCCCAACGAGGGAACTGGAATTTGTAATAAAGTTTGTAGAACATCAGTCCACCTGATGGATTACTAAATATTCGACGCTGTTTATTCCGCGTTCCAGCATTACCCCCCCCCACCCCCCGCAGGGTCGGACACTAGTTACGACTCTTTACGTTCTATTTACCCCCCCCCCCCCCCGCAGGGTCGGACACTAGTTACTACTCTTTACGTTCTATTTACCCCCCCCCCCCCGCAGGGTCGGACACTAGTTACGACTCTTTACGTTCTATTTACCCGCCCCCCGCAGGGTCGGACACTAGTTACGACTCTTTACGTTCTATTTACCCCCCCCCCCCCCCCCCCGCAGGGTCGGACACTAGTTACTACTCTTTACGTTCTATTTACCCGCCCCCCGCAGGGTCGGACACTAGTTACGACTCTTTACGTTCTATTTACCCCCCCCCCCCCCCGCAGGGTCGGACACTAGTTACTACTCTTTATGTTCTATTTATCCCCCTCCCCCCCCCCCCCCCCCCCCCGCGCAGGGTCGGACACTAGTTACGACACTTTATGTTCTATTTATCCCCCCCCCCCCCCCCCCGCAGGGTCGGACACTAGTTACGACTCTTTACGTTCTCGCCGACGAAGTTCGCTTCGGATTTTCCGTTATCGGTGGCAGCGATGTAACGCGGTTCCCACGAGTTGATCACGTCAGCCGTAGTAAGTTAAACTTCTTATTATTTATTATCAGCTGTAAGTTCAGGTACCGGTAATACAATGTATATTTGTCTATAATAGTATTCAGACTTTCTAAATGGGAAATGGACATACAGATAGTGAAAAATTAAACTTAATGTTTTTGAGTTTATAATTATTCATTATGACGTTAGGAAGTTATTTATTGTGTAAATAATTGTTAGTATTTTTGCTATCAGCAAAGTTACAGCGCTGTCATCGCATTCTCACAGAGCCGTCACCGCACTCTCACAGAGCCGTCACCTCACTCTCACAGCGCCTTCACCTCACTCTCACAGCGCTGTCACCTCACTCTCACAGAGCCGTCACCTCACTCTCACAGAGCTGTCACCTCACTCTCACAGCGCTGTCACCGCACTCTCACAGCGAAGTGTATCTGTGGCCGGGCTTTACTGTGCAGGTCGATATTCCATATTGCGCTTTTTGCCTTGAAGTTGTTATTATTTAGCTGCATACAGTAACCGCTGTGTATGACTCAATTGTTTCAATGTTTAGTAAAGCACCGTTATTGAGTAATTATTTATTCCTTTTTAATTCCTATGTACTTGAGTTTTTCCACTGTATTCCCCACCCCCTTCCCCCTCCCATTGCGGCCCAACTGCGCCACAATGTATCCACATTCCCATCATCTGTCCCAACGCAGCTGACACATTCTCCGCCGCTCAATACATTCCCAAGCGGCCTTTAGTTACGTGTTGCTCCCTATTATTTTAGCTGATGCGTAGAATGTTTCGCGGCTTATCGATTAAACCCTCTCCACTCGCGAACATTTGGATTCCTTGATTGGGTAATTACTTGTATGCCATCGCGCAATAAGTGAGTGGAATATTGGCGCATCTTGTAAACTCATCGATAATTATTCTCCTTGGCCTCTCGTAACTCTAACATACGCGGTGCATAAACAATGAACATCACAGTATATCGCCTTATATTTTAGGTTATTACTTATTCCCTTTACTTCACTGCGTTTCTTTTAATGGACAGACAGATGTTTAACGTACTGTACTCGCATTGTAGTAGCGATGGCTATAATTGTGTCAGGCCGCATCACCCAAGACCCTCCAGTGCAAATGATCCTTTAATCTTGTTTGGTTTTCAATATATAACTTTTATTCGAAAATGGAAATATTACGAAACTACGTAGGAAATGATGGACTAATTATAGAAATTTATACGGCGGGTGAGGATTGTTTTACGGCGGGTGAGATAGCAGTAGGGTCCATAGCTGACTATGAGTTAGGCCCGTTGCCGGTCCACCTTGAACGTACTCGTACAGGCCAACATCCACTTACTTTCATTTTACTGACTATCTGCATACTCTACCGGTACATTTAACGACATGTCGACTGGACCTCCGTTTAAGGGCAGCCAGAGACCATAGAGGTCTCTTTGGTTTGTGGATAATGCGGGTCTGGGTGGGTCTGACCTCCGAGATCAGTACTAATGACTAGTGTTTTATCTTATTCCTATTGTATTGTGTGTTGTGTATAGTGTGTTTGTTTTATTTTAAAAACTTCCTTTGAAATAATTAGATTTTATTGACTGTATGTACATTTTGGAATCGCGGGCGATTGTGAACTTTGAGTATCATCATTGTAGCTTGCTAGAAAGATCTTCAAAAACATAGCAAACGGTACAGCGGTAGACCGAATTGTGGAATTCAGGGGCCCTAAATCGATTCCTTGAGGATAATTAAATAAACTTATTACTTTATTTTTGTTAAGAAATTTTTGATAATCTAAGAGTGAGACAGGTAATGTTTGTCATGTCATTTGCAGATAGATAAGCAGTCTCCACACGCAAAAAAACAGCTGATTAAAAGTAAAAATTAAACTGAAGTCTTTCACATGTGCTATTCACTTTCGTTTATTGTTTTGGTTAACATAGACTGTCACTGTCACGTGTTCCTTTCTCTAAATTTATGTTAACAAACCATCATCTAATTTTGGTCTATTTATAAATGCTACAAAGTCCCAAATCGTCACAGTAATCTTGGATTCCCCCCATCAGGAGGTCATTGAGCATCGTGTGTTCAGCTGTTGGATGGTCCGGTTGGTCATGTAGATGATTTAGGCTACCTATTCTATAGGGTGTTGGATTCGGAGATCCGCTGAAGACGTACGAATACTAAAGAACGAGGCATCTTAATACACTCTGCTTTACATAAGCCATTAAAGGGATGTAAATCCCCTGGAATCACACACTCTCTGACTGTAATTGATTTCGGACAACAGTAGAGAGCCTGTTCTGCTATATGACAGCCACTGTTGGGCTCTTAAACCAGATTACTTGATGATGGTATCTATACATACACCGCAATGCTGCCCAGGGTTCGTGGCAAAAATACAATGCCTAACAAACAAGGCATTGTAAAATCTCGGAAGTTATCAAGAATTGCCGAAGCCCAGCAACACCCTGCAGGCATTTCCAGTGAGACTTTCCGGTCACTACCATCGTAGAGCTGACCAGTCTCTGCATAATCTAGTTCTATAACAGTCGTCCGGCGAGAGGAAATGTGGTGGCCGACAGACATTGAAATCCCTGAATCGTCTACTGAAAGACAGCGGTCTTGAAAATCACGAGTGATATGGATGATCGCGAACTGTGGATATGTCGCTGTGCGGGAACACCCTAGAGTCGTGTGGTAGATGTACGTATATTCCAAAATATGGACACTATTTCTATAGAAAAAGTTACTTCGCAATTTCACGTAAGAATTCTGGAATAAACTTCGCATTACATATATTCTTTCTGCAAACTAATTTTGTTAGTGAATATGAACCTCTTTATTTGCACCATTCGCTACTTTCTTTCGTGTAACAAACCATTACAAATCATTACACTGTAAAGTGCTTCTTTACAAATTAGTACGTAAATAGTTATTTCGCCTCAACCAACATGAATGAAGTAAGTTCTATGAAAAACAAGACAAAGCGTTGCTTGAATACAATGCGCGCGTATAATTAAACAATTTTCTCATCGACTCGATTCGATCGAATGATATTCATATGAGTAAACGCGCGTCTGTGAGACCTAACTAACACTTAATTTAGGTCGGGCCAAATAGGCATTGTCTGCCTGGCGTCTGCCCGTCTGGCCCAAAGTTCGAAATATTCAGGAAGCATCGTAAACCTCGGTTAAAGTTTAACCTAAGTTTCACACTTTTTCCGTCAATATTTATAATAGGCATGCTGCATTGCAGCTGCATTGATAATGTCATATTATCAACAAAATTGCACCGCACCACACCCTTTCACCAATAAATTTCGCGAGATTATCCGGATCTTCAAAGCGAGTGTCCTTTAAGAGCCGCTGAAGTGAGTGAATGGAATGTAGTGAGGTAGTCTCAATGAGGCCTCCAAAGCACTGGCTGATGGTCCTCACGAAAAAAGCAATGTCCTGTAAAGCGGAGGCGACTCCGTTCAACTGACAAGCAGTGAGGAATAATGACCTACCTCCAATGCTGTATAGGTTCTGTTAAGTTCACTGTACTTGATACAATGAATCCGACGCCAACAATTCTTGGTCTAACTAAAGCAAAAACTCTGCTGCAAAACACAATTAATCGGTCATTCAAACACAAATTTTATCAATAATTTCGTACGTTTGAAGCGAAACAATTTGCCGCTCAATCGTTTTGTGAATTAAATAATTTTGCATTCTAGTTGTATCGATTTTTCACCGCGTTAGTGAGAAATATTGCGTTGTACCGAGCGGAGTTGGGCTGGGGTTACAGATCCCGTGATTACGGCGCTGACACGGGGGACTCCAGGATCTGGGATTAGCGCGGAAGGTTGCGTGCGGCTTATTGACCATCTGCTTGTATATATTTATTGAACTCTCAGATTTAACCCAAGCGATTCGCGTCGTGTTTAATTCTTGTTTCCGTATTTTATTAACGATATCTTATGGGAGCGATCGGGTAAAAATTATGTAAAGGTTTACTGAAGAAATCAAATCACAATGATAATATAGTATTAAGTTTAAAAACAATAGTACATGGTACTGACAACAACTGCATTATTTAATTAGTGATAATTAAAGCCGCATTTAGGGTTCACACCCTTCAGCGCCCGGCTCGACCGTGGAGCTGTAAATCCATTTATTATTATTATTATTATTATAAGAATTGGTTAGATACTCCTTCCTATATACAGATAGAAAAATAGATGAAGTCATCATAATAAGGAAAAGTGTTAAAAATATTAGATCCCAAGTTAATAATTAAAATTTTGCCCCAGGTTCCTGATATTATGTATCACATAGTCAGATCATATTATTCTATAGTTCTCTAAAATTGATTGCCTCTTATCTTTAATACCATTTTCCACATTATTCAGAAAAGCATTTAGATACCCCGTGTTCAGCTGCTCTCAAAAAGATAGTTCAACGTTTTTTTAATTCTTTAATATTATCATTTTTATGTTGTATTTGTGGCAGCTCAGAGACTGCATTGTTGGTGTATCATACCTGAAAGCGCCTTATTTATAGTCATCAAAAATAAGAGATATAAAAATGATAGGAAAGCAGATTGCTGAAATAATACATTATTTTTTTGTTATTGCAATTAAAAGCCGCATATATACAGTAGTACGACAATGTGCCTGATATACAAGAGTGTCGAGTTGAACCTCATAATTTTCCACCAGCATTTGCTATTTAAAGGTGTAGTCGTAGTGCTCAGGTTTCAACCAAATGTTAATTCTTTTAGGTGGTCCGGGACAACGCGCTGGTGTCCAAGTTACCGACGAATTGGTTGCTGTTAACGCTCGTTCCCTGGAAACAGCCAATCACGAGCAGATTGTGAAAATGATTGCCAATGTAAGTCTATCATCATAGGATACAGAGTTATAGGTCGGGATAAGGGTAGTTCGTAGGTCGGGATAAGGGTATTTCGCAGTTTGGGATAAGGGTAGTCGTGGGTTGGGTTGGGATAAGGGTAGTCGTAGGTTGGGATAAGGGTAGTCGTAGGTTGGGATAAGGGTAGTCGTAGGTTGGGATAAGGGTAGTCGTAGGTTGGGTTTGGATAAGGGTAGTCTTAGGTTGGGATAAGGGTAGTTCGTAGGTCGAGATAAGGGTAGTTCGTAGGTTGGGATAAGGGTAGTTCGTAGGTTGGGATAAGGGTAGTTCGTAGGTTGGGATAAGGGTAGTTCGTAGGTTGGGATAAGGGTAGTCGTAGGTTGGGATAAGGGTAGTCGTAGGTTGGGATAAGGGTAGTCGTAGGTTGGGATAAGGGTAGTTCGTAGGTTGGGATAAGGGTAGTTCGTAGGTTGGGATAAGGGTAGTTCGTAGGTTGGGATAAGGGTAGTCGTAGGTTGGGATAAGGGTAGTCGTAGTGATAAAGTGATTAAATACCTACCAGAATAACTTTTCCTGTCCGTTTAAATAACTTATTATGTACTTTTTTATACCTAATTGTCAGAATTTTTATTACTTTATTTGTTCGTTTTTATTTCACGATTAATAATCATTGACAATACCTAAATCACTACAAAATGCAAGTAGAGTAAAGAAAAGTGCAACATCAACTATAATGGTTTTGTTACTGGAGTGGCGATCTACTAGACTTGGGGAGCAGTTCCGTAGCTCAATATTGTTCAACCAATTATAACCCCGGATTCGCTAATCAATAAATCTTCCCTACACGGAACATTTCCTCTAGTCTCTCCGATTATTTAATGATTGCACCGGGGCGTTTACTTATACAACCCATCCCGCTCTAATTAATCCCGAGTGGACGCTCTCACCGGGTTCGTGACTAGAATGGTTAATCAGCCGGTTGTTCTCTTATCGTGTCGTTAGAACTTCCATGGTTTGGATTACGTAGAAATTATTATGGATTCGCCGCCGTAACCATTGTTTATATTAATATAATGTTTAAACTTTATCAACATTCGATTTACAAAGATTTGTTCTCTATGGTCTAGTACTCACATGGCGTCGTATTAAGGCATATTAGAAGTCATATAGACGCTATAATCGCCTAATCACTATAACAAGTCTGCACTTCTTTGCGGATTGACATTATAGAGGGAAATTTGAAATCAGTGAAGAGTAAACCTGTTGTAAGTGACTTGTCAACCATCCCATCCCAGAGATTTACACAAACTGTACACCTTTTTGAGTTGCAGGTGCTTAAAAGATCGGGAAAGTTGTTTGAAACCAAAAGGTTTGCTTAATAACAAGCGGTGATTTCGGATTTGTTTGTTTTGTTTCAAATTAAATAAAATTATTACATCATGAATGTTTTATGTTTTTTAGTGCCTAAAATCAAAGAAGATAACACTGACATTAAAAAGAGCGGACATCAGCCAACACAGTAAGTATATATAGTTCGAATATATAGGTTCCACCTTGGTGTAGTGGTTGCATTGAATTCACATCTCCCGTAGGTCGTGGGTTCGATCCTCACATGGGCCAGGGCAGTTTTCGTTTCGGCACGAATGCTTTATTAAAGGGACCAGCCAGGGCGCATCTCTCTCTGCCTTGCATCCTTAAGTGGTAGCTAAATGAGTACTGGAGTTTCCTCTGGGGAGTAAGTTCTAAGGGGACCGCACTGGAAATAAGTCGTCAGACTTTGTGCGTAATCCCTGGCCTAGCGGCCGAAGAAAATTTACTTTTACTTATATACAAAAAAAATGTCAATATGGTATATATATTCCTCAAACTGATCGAAGTTTTTCTGTGCAAATTATTCTATGTACTCGAAAATTATTGCGGGAAATCCCATCCCATGATACCACGTTCACCAAGCTGGTGCGTATAATGTTATCAACACCACATATCATGCCGAGTATCACCTTGCAGAAACAAATGTCAGATTGAATGGACTCTGATTTCGTAGGATCGTGTAAACTATATCAATTATATTTCTGAACATGTCAATTACAACTTCGGCTGTCATTAAAATATATAATTCTGTTAACTACCACAACATGTATTGGTGACACCGGGAATTAATTACGTCATATGGCGTTGATTGAAATTATTATAAGAGATTTATGTTAAAGGAGTAATTTGTCAGTTCTATTGATAAGAAACATAATCATTGAATAAATATTATCTATATAGAGTTATAGATGTGGATTGAAAGTTTCCCTTTCCTAGAAAAACTGTTATGACCGGCAGATAAAAATACGTGTGACTCTGGATGGCTGAACCACTGAGTAGGTCCTTTAAGATAATCTTGTCTGTAGATTTTAGCGCCCAAGGTTTTGGTCAAGCCGCTTTCAGACATGTGGTTTTTGATAAACTTAATATTCAGGAAAAAAATAAACGACATTTTTTTTAGTCTAGCCCCTTTATCGCAACAATAACAGATTGTGTGAGGTATTAGTGAGGTGAGAATATATGTATTATATAGAATATATTTGTACATTCGCACATTATTATTTTATCGAATATAATATTTAATTGTTAATTTATTTTAAGAAAATAATTACAATTATTGGTGTAGTTAATGACCTGTTCAAGAAACATATTTGTTGACTTCCTATTTTTGGTTGGCTGTGGCTGTGGGGTGAAGGTCGTAGTAAGAGAGTTTAGCATACTGGTGCCGACCGGTGTTTCACCCTTTGTCTGTCTGTCGGTCTGTCAAGCGCAAGCCGACATAGCATTCTTAATGCACGCTGCATTGGGCTTGCCAATTGAGGATTGCATGGTGATGGCAACATATTTTTGTTAAGCCAGCATAGCATCTCTATGTGCAGCATCAATGCAGCAGGCCGATTATAGTAGTAGTAGTCGGTGTGTCTGTCTGTCGCCTAATGTTTAAATGTTAATAACTCAGTCAGTCAATCATCGATAAAATTAAACCAAACTTGGTACACATGAAGTCTAATGAAAGCCTCAAAAATAGTTTACGTGCGGGGAATCAGCAGTTCGTCAGTGTCCCGCTAGTCTTCTTTCAAAATTTAATGTTAAATCAGAAAAATCTGTTTATTTATTTCTATTTGCGCCTTTCGGCATAAAATAATGGACTGTACGAAATTAAATACATAAATTCAATTAATGTTTGTAAAATGTATTATTAGTAATGAAATATGATGAATTTGTTTGGGGCTTGTTATCAGTCGACCCTGTCGAGAAAACTCAGACCATGAGGTTTTATACTAGAACAGTCTAGAGTGTGTAGCAAAGTGAGAGTACTGCCGCATAATTTGCACAAACATTGTTCGTCTATCTCCAGACATCCCGTTACAGATCTGAAAAGTGAAAGTTAATAAAATAACCGCCCAAAAATATGAAACAAAAATGTATTGTAACTATACAGTAGTGTGAAATGTTGATATACTGTATATTTACTGTATTTATTTGTGGTGTAATTTATTATATCTGTGTTAATTAAATAATTAATACTATCTTCTTATACCACACACACTACCCACTACCTTATACTGTATGTTCTGTTCCTAATGATAGAACATTAGAACATGAGATGTGGGTGTAAGGTAACGTGTGCGTTATCTGGAGATGTTTTTATAGACATTTCGTATGTTGTATTCCATCCATTATTAATGTACTGTTGTACAGCTGCTAAATCTTAGTAGAAATATGACTACGTCTAAATTAAATGATATCTACCTTACAGTACACCACACGTACAGTATGTTTCTCAGTTTCCGCTACAGTAGTTAATTATGGCGTTGTATTCTTTGACTAAATCCATATTATTTCCATATCGTAAACTTGGTGCTGTTTCTAGGGACCGGTCCGAAAAACAGAAATCAAAACGTTAGTCCGGTAAAGTAATTTCTAACCCCCTAGGTGGTTTCAAATTTTGAAAGGCATCAAAGCCTATAAACACAAAAAATCTAACGTAAAACACCAAAAATATATCCCTTAAAATTTTTATCTCATATTTTGAAATATTAACCTTAGACACAAATCGTTACAATTTCTGTCAATTTCTATATCTACTGTACACTGGTCTTCAATTATTTTTCGCTGAATATGGCATAATTAAAATCTGAAGTTTTAAAAATGAAAACTTATTTTTAAAAAAAATTTACGTCAAAAACGTTACATCGCTACTACTCATTATTAATTCATTGGACCACCGCTGGGGGCGTGTGCTAAGGCATGGTTCATCAAGGGCATGCAATAATTGTATCGTTCGATTGAATTGCCGATTTAATGAATTAATAATTTGTTTTCCAGATAACAATAATTACCGTGGAAACGATGAATCACCACGGAAGACGGCGGAACTCCCGAAACCGTCGCACCTCCACCAACTGGATGCGAACGCGTTGAACCGGATGTACAGTAGCGACCCCAGCATTGGGGGGCCGCCCAAACCGAAAGCGCGCAGTCGTACGGTCACGCAACAGGACCCGGACTACAACCTCGCCTACCAGAATCCCGCCTTCAGCCCCACCCCCAGCGCGGACTCACCCCCGCCCCCGTTGCCGGGGCAACACATACTCCTCCCGGTGCCCAGCATCGCGGTGGTACCGGCGGACCCGGTGATGGAATCGGGCCGCGAGGGGGCGTCGTGGACTCAACCGTCGTCCAGACTCGCAGGATCCCCCCAACCTGCGTCCCGGTCCGGCTCCAACATCCAGCCGTCCCCCCGATTGGGTCAGGCCGCTAAACCCGTCTGGGACTCGTCCCCCCGCCTAGACAAGCGTCGGCCAATCAGCGCGTCGCCAGCTGTAGACAGACGCCGCGTCCCCCTCAACCGGCTTCCCCCCTCGGGATCAGCTGACACCACGGACACGGGCAACCAATCACCGGCATACACTGATTCTCCCTTAGCCAATCGGCGCCCCATACAAGACGTCGTGCAAGCGACGCCAACTAGAGTTAAATTGCAGAATTCTCCACCATTAGGGAATAACCTACACCAATTAAGGAAATTTGCTTCTCAATCCGAAATTCATCTGATAGGTTAGACTGTTACTGCTTTTAATCGAAAATATCAATTAAGAAACGACTTTAAATAAAAATAATTGTTCAAAAAATTTGACAATAATTTTTTTCCCTACGAACACCGCTGAATACAGCCGGCGTTTATATTGGATAGGCACATCTTTTACATGTTTTTTCGTATTTTTTATGAATTGAAAAATTAGCCAAATAAAATTAAAACTTACAGTAATTTTAAGGACTAATTATTTAGACGACTGTAATATAATACAATGCGATGTCGGTACATAATTTATTACTATAAGATATTATGTTAACTTTCTAGATCCCAAAGATGTTAGTAAAATCGTATCGTTTGACGAACGAGAAAACACCAGTAGCGATTCTCAGGTGACGCCGTTGCGAGGTTTAGTATCCGATCCCAAGTTCTACCACAAGATGGCGGTACACAATATCCTTATTCGCGAATCGTTGCACCGGAAAACTCCCGCGAGATACTGCGCTATCCCATTGGCTAACGATGTAAGTGGATCCGTAATGAATAATAATAATAATCACCGTCGTTATAATATATAGTCAATATTATATAAAACACATAAAGCTCAAATATAATCCCCCAGAAATTAAGTAATCATTTTATGTGTATTTCTGTCATTAATCTGCCATTCTAGGAGCTATTCGGTCGCCCACTTTTCTCCTGACTGAGAGACCATGATCAGGTTCCCTCACCTAGTAGAGATATAGGAACCTTGTTTCTGCTGGGTGACTATTAAGAAAATTTTGAAATGTACTGAGTGTTTAATCTTGGGAGTTAGTGTGACAGCGTATTGTATGTGCAATCTCTTGATCAACGCCACTACTTTCGTATCAATTTGGCTATCCGTCTGTCCGTCGCCGCTAAAACTCCAGCTACTGTTGTAGTAGTTAAACATTGTAGCAATTCAAGCTAATCGAATTGTTGTTTACATCTTTGCGATCTACTAGATGCTACCAAGCAATCACTTGTATGTATATTTATTGACCATACATCCTCCTCACGTCCATTATAGTCTCCTGTTTTTTCGCACTGGTTTAGGTACAACGAGTTCTAGAACCACCGAGACGTCGAGCAGCCCAGGAGTTGCTACAGATACTATCCTCTTCTAAGATGCACAACTTACTAACGGCTCACGATAAAATCGCTGCGTTGCAAACCGCCGAGAACAGAATGGCGTGCCCGCCCCCGGGCACACCGATAAAGGCGTCAGTGGAAACCGTCGATGGAATCAAGGTGGGTTCAAATCCGAGTTGTATTAGATGAAGAAAATGGGGGAGTATATGTTTTAGTATATAGATACAGCCTCAAGCAGTGGAAATTGTAATAATTGTAATAATAATAATTGTAGGCCTATATACTGTGTATGAAATAGCAAACAAAGCAAATTTAACCTAATAACATAGAGATACACAAAGAATAATAAATTATAAATTGTTTACTGTAAATGCGAAATAATTACAAATATCCATTCAAGCGAAAAACTTGCCCAACAATATCAAAAATTGAATTTTTCAGATCGTCAAAATAGCGAAGACTTTGGAGCCCCTAGGATGTACTGTGCGTAACGAAGGGTCGTCGGTTGTGATTGGTCGGATTGTTAAAGGCGGAGCCGCTGATAAATGCGGTGAGTTATAGGGATAATTAACTCGGTAAACATCACTCAGCGATTAACTTAATTATTTACAATAAATAATTGATGGGCACGTAAACAAGGAGATTTTGGATAAATTTTAAAGAGATTTTTCCTCAACATCAAATCAATTTACATTTTTTTTGTTAAAGTTCATTTTTTACAATGGAGGTACTTTTTATTTATCTAAGTGTAACAATAACAACATTGTAAAACCTAGTAACATAATAAAGCTTACAATTCAAAGAAATCGACCTTTAAACAATTTTCTAAAGAACAAAGTTCTCTAATTTTTAATTTAAAACTGAGTTTATTTTTTTAGTTCTGGGCACTGCTTATCACTCTCTCTATCCATAATTTTTTTGTAATGACTATAAAACAGATGACGTCTTATTGCATTGGCAATATCGTGTTTTCCAACTATTCAATCGAGTATTCTAGTAATCATCGTAAATTGAACATCTTCTATCTATTATGTTTATAACTGAGTCTGTAACTCGAGAGTTACTCTATAACGACTTGCAGGTTATATTAACGAGGGCGACGAGATACTTGAAGTCAACGGAATCAACGTCACTGGCTGGTCCGTCGACGCCATTTGCGATGTTATGGAGGACATGTTGGGCGCGTTAACCTTCCATCTGAAACCCTGCAAGAACGCCAACCCTGCGTTCCCTAGGGAACAGAGCTTGGTAAGTAATCGCTATAAATGGTTTAATGAATTATATAGAACTTTGCCATACTTAATAAGTGCTTAACAATAAATGCTTGATATACATAAAAAAAAAGTTACAATGACTGGCCATTATTAATAAGTACTTGACAAATGCTTGCTAGACTGAAAAACAATCGGTTTTAAACTTATCAAGTTTGATTAAGTACTTGCATTGCAGTTGATACGAGTGCTTAACACGAACTTAACAATTTTAATAAGAATTGTGATCCGGGCAGGTTTATTTTCACCGAAAATTTAGTAAACTGTTAAAAGGATAAAGACTATCAACAATATTAAAGCATCAATTTATGTAAGTAAGTAAGTAAGAAGTACTACTTTTTTATTGTGATGCTCACTTAATCACGTGATCTGCTTTTGAATGTATACAATCTTATGCAGAAAATCCATTAATTAATGAAGAAGTGATAATTGTTGGCTTTTGATTGAACTATTGATGATAGGGGGGGGGGGGGGGGGGGGGGTCTTTCCATATGAAAATCGACCCAAATAATTGCTGATTACTCCCAAAAAATAAAATGTTCTATTGACTTTCGTTTATTGTTTTGGTTAGAATAAAGTGTCACTGTACCAGCTCCTTTCCTTAATTGTCAATTTTGACGATATATTTATTCGTCGATTTGGAGTTTCCATTAACTCCCTGATTTTTTTTCAGGTTCACGTGAAAGCTTTGTATAACTTTGATCCCGAGACAGACAAACAACTGCCGTGTCGCGAGTTGGGATTGGGGTTCGCCCGGGGCGACGTACTCCATGTAATGAGTCAGGACGATACGAACTGGTGGCAAGCCTACCGAGACGGGGAGAACCAACAATACCTGGCGGGATTGGTACCCAGTAGGAGTTTACAGACAGCGTGAGTGTCGAGAGATAATTCATTAGGTTTAGTATTGTTTACCATCACTGAAGTGATACTGGATTTATTTAAGATTGACATCAGAGATGTGTACAGACGAGAACTAAGCACAAAGCTGTAATCAGTACCTTAAATATTATTTTTTTTAGAAATGATTTGCTTTTGTGCAAGGAATGACGGTACGTTTTTGTTGGATAACTTTATCTATGAGATTTGGTATGGTGTACAGTAATCATAATGTACATGTGTAGCGCACACATATACAGTAGAGTTTGATAAATATTAGCAGATATACATAAAATGTACAAATGTTTGTTTGTTTTATTCAGATAAATCTCTCACTGTGTACTTAGACAGATGAATAAATGAGAATCACCCATACCTAAATCTAGACACATACCTAAATATTCAGCCATAATACTACTCGTTTGTTAAGGACTTGCTAATGTAACATTTTTTTTCATTATTGAGGTACCGTATGGAAATAGATTTTCTCACGAGACCTAATCTTTTTGCCTTTATACTAAAATGTGGCCGCATTTACTCGTCAGGAGGGAAATGCTGAAGCGACAATATTTGAAGACCAGTGGAAAAAAGAAAGGAAAAAGTATCATGAAATTTACAAGGAGTAAGAAAAATAAACACAGAGACGTTGCAGAACCTGAAGAATTCGAATGTTATGAAGAGGTGGAACTTTATAACCCTGTGAGTTTTACTAAGTAAATATTATGGAGCGTGAGTGGTTTAAACATTTCGTATTGACGGTAACATTGTACAGATTACAGAATATAATATCTGAGTATGCCAATTACGTGCATCGATATATTGATAAAATATAAAATATGCTTTTATTATTATTTGTCTTACAGGATCCGATGACTAAACGTCCAATATTTTTGGTCGGAGCTTCTAATGTCGGCAGACACGAACTCCGACAACGGATTTCTGAAGATGACTCTGGAAAATACAGACCGGATGTGCCCCGTGAGTCTATAATAAAGTACCAAATAAAAACAAAAGTATATAATAATAACAAATTTTTATTTTATTTAATACATCGCTTTTCATTAATTATTTGTCCAGATACAACCCGCCCGCCCAGACCAACCGAGCAGCACACTCGAGACTATTTCTTCGTTACTCGACAAGAATTTGAACAGAATATAGAGAACGGAAAGTACGTCGAATACGGAGAATTCGGACAATATTTATACGGGACCACGTTCGATTCCATAAAACGGATCATCCATTCCGGGAAAACATCCGTTACTAATCTAAACCCAGAGGTAAATATAGAGCTTTATTTACATAAACCCAGAGGTAAATATAGAGCTTTATTTACATAAACCCAGAGGTAAATATAGAGCTTTATTTACATAAACCCAGAGGTAAATATAGAGCTTTATTTACATAAACCCAGAGGTAAATATAGAGCTTTATTTACATAAACCCAGAGGTAAATATAAAGTTTTATTTACATAAACCCAGAGGTAAATATAGAGCTTTATTTACATAAACCCAGAGGAAAATATAGAGCTTTATTTACATAAACCCAGAGGTAAATATAGAGCTTTATTTACATAAACCCAGAGGAAAATATAGAGCTTTATTTACATAAACCCAGAGGTAAATATAGAGCTTTATTTACATAAACCCAGAGGTAAATATAAAGCTTTATTTACATAAACCCAGAGGTAAATATAGAGCTTTATTTACATAAACCCAGAGGTAAATATAAAGTTTTATTTACATAAACCCAGAGGTAAATATAGAGCTTTATTTACATAAACCCAGAGGAAAATATAGAGCTTTATTTACATAAACCCAGAGGTAAATATAGAGCTTTATTTACATAAACCCAGAGGAAAATATAGAGCTTTATTTACATAAACCCAGAGGTAAATATAGAGCTTTATTTACATAAACCCAGAGGTAAATATAGAGCTTTATTTACATAAACCCAGAGGTAAATATAAAGCTTTATTTACATAAACCCAGAGGTAAATATAGAGCTTTATTTACATAAACCCAGAGGTAAATATAGAGCTTACATAAACCCAGAGGTAAATATAGAGCTTTATTTACATAAACCCAGAGGTAAATATAGAGCTTTATTTACATAAACCCAGAGGTAAATGTAGAGCTTTATTTACATAAACCCAGAGGTAAATATAGAGCTTTATTTACATAAACCCAGAGGTAAATATAGAGCTTTATTTACATAAACCCAGAGGTAAATATAGAGCTTTATTTACCTAAACCCAGAGGTAAATATAGAGCTTTATTTACATAAACCCAGAGGTAAATATAGAGCTTTATTTACATAAACCCAGAGGTAAATGTAGAGCTTTATTTACCTAAATCCAGAGGTAAATATAGAGCTTTATTTACATAAACCCAGAGGTAAATGTAGAGCTTTATTTACCTAAACCCAGAGGTAAATATAGAGCTTTATTTACCTAAATCCAGAGGTAAATATAGAGCTTTATTTATATAAACCCAGAGGTAAATATAGAGCTTTATTTACATAAACCCAGAGGTAAATATAGAGCTTTATTTACCTAAACCCAGAGGTAAATATAGAGCTTTATTTACCTAAATCCAGAGGTAAATATAGAGCTTTATTTACATAAACCCAGAGGTAAATGTAGAGCTTTATTTACCTAAACCCAGAGGTAATTATAGAGCTTTATTTACATAAACCCAGAGGTAAATGTAGAGCTTTATTTACCTAAATCCAGAGGTAAATATAGAGCTTTATTTACATAAACCCAGAGGTAAATATAGAGCTTTATTTACATAAACCCAGAGGTAAATATAGAGCTTTATTTACATAAAACCAGAGGTAAATATAGAGCTTTATTTACCTAAATCCAGAGGTAAATATAGAGCTTTATTTACATAAACCCAGAGGTAAATATAGAGCGTTATTTATATAAACCCAGAGGTAAATATAGAGCTTTATTTACATAAAACCAGAGGTAATTATAGAGCTTTATTTATATAAACCCAGAGGTAAATATAGAGCTTTTTTTACATAAACCCAGAGGTAAATATAGAGCTTTATTTGCATAAACCCAGAGGTAAATATAGAGCTTTATTTACATAAACCCAGAGGTAAATATAGAGCTTTATTTATATAAACCCAGAGGTAAATATAGAGCTTTTTTTTACATAAACCCAGAGGTAAATGTAGAGCTTTATTTACATAAACCCAGAGGTAAATATAGAGCTTTATTTACATAAACCCAGAGGTAAATATAGAGCTTTATTTACATAAACCCAGAGGTAAATTTAGAGCTTTATTTACATAAACCCAGAGGTAAATATAGAGCTTTATTTACATAAACCCAGAGGTAAATATAGAGCTTTATTTATATAAACCCAGAGGTAAATATAGAGCTTTTTTTTACATAAACCCAGAGGTAAATATAGAGCTTTATTTACATAAACCCAGAGGTAAATATAGAGCGTTATTTATATAAACCCAGAGGTAAATATAGAGCTTTATTTACATAAAACCAGAGGTAATTATAGAGCTTTATTTACATAAACCCAGAGGTCAATATAGAGCTTTATTTATATAAACCCAGAGGTAAATATAGAGCTTTATTTACATAAACCCAGAGGTAAATATAGAGCTTTATTTACATAAACCCAGAGGTAAATATAGAGCTTTATTTATATAAACCCAGAGGTAAATATAGAGCTTTATTTACATAAACCCAGAGGTAAATATAGAGCTTTATTTACCTAAACCCAGAGGTAAATATAGAGCTTTATTTACATAAACCCAGAGGTAAATATAGAGCTTTATTTACCTAAATCCAGAGGTAAATATAGAGCTTTATTTATATAAACCCAGAGGTAAATATAGAGCTTTATTTACATAAAACCAGAGGTAAATATAGAGCTTTATTTACATAAACCCAGAGGTAAATATAGAGCTTTATTTATATAAACCCAGAGGTAAATATAGAGCTTTATTTACATAAACCCAGAGGTAAATATAGAGCTTTATTTACCTAAACCCAGAGGTAAATATAGAGCTTTATTTACCTAAATCCAGAGGTAAATATAGAGCTTTATTTACATAAACCCAGAGGTAAATATAGAGCTTTATTTACCTAAATCCAGAGGTAAATATAGAGCTTTACTTATATAAACCCAGAGGTAAATATAGAGCTTTATTTACATAAACCCAGAGGTAAATATAGAGCTTTATTTACCTAAACCCAGAGGTAAATATAGAGCTTTATTTACCTAAATCCAGAGGTAAATATAGAGCTTTATTTATATAAACCCAGAGGTAAATATAGAGCTTTATTTACATAAACCCAGAGGTAAATATAGAGCTTTATTTACCTAAACCCAGAGGTAAATATAGAGCTTTATTTACCTAAATCCAGAGGTAAATATAGAGCTTTATTTACATAAACCCAGAGGTAAATATAGAGCTTTATTTACATAAACCCAGAGGTAAATATAGAGCTTTATTTACCTAAACCCAGAGGTAAATATAGAGCTTTATTTACATAAACCCAGAGGTAAATGTAGAGCTTTATTTACATAAACCCAGAGGTAAATGTAGAGCTTTATTTACCTAAATCCAGAGGTAAATATAGAGCTTTATTTATATAAACCCAGAGGTAAATATAGAGCTTTATTTACATAAACCCAGAGGTAAATATAGAGCTTTATTTACCTAAACCCAGAGGTAAATATAGAGCTTTATTTACATAAACCCAGAGGTAAATGTAGAGCTTTATTTACCTAAACCCAGAGGTAAATATAGAGCTTTATTTACATAAACCCAGAGGTAAATATAGAGCTTTATTTACATAAACCCAGAGGTAAATATAGAGCTTTATTTACATAAACCCAGAGGTAAATATAGAGCTTTATTTACCTAAACCCAGAGGTAAATATAGAGCTTTATTTACATAAACCCAGAGGTAAATATAGAGCTTTATTTACATAAACCCAGAGGTAAATATAGAGCTTTATTTACATAAACCCAGAGGTAAATATAGAGCTTTATTTACCTAAACCCAGAGGTAAATATAGAGCTTTATTTACATAAACCCAGAGGTAAATATAGAGCTTTATTTACATAAACCCAGAGGTAAATATAGAGCTTTATTTACATAAACCCAGAGGTAAATATAGAGCTTTATTTATATAAACCCAGAGGTAAATATAGAGCTTTTTTTTACATAAACCCAGAGGTAAATGTAGAGCTTTATTTACATAAACCCAGAGGTAAATATAGAGCTTTATTTACATAAACCCAGAGGTAAATATAGAGCTTTATTTACATAAACCCAGAGGTAAATATAGAGCTTTATTTACCTAAACCCAGAGGTAAATATAGAGCTTTATTTACATAAACCCAGAGGTAAATATAGAGCTTTATTTACATAAACCCAGAGGTAAATGTAGAGCTTTATTTACCTAAATCCAGAGGTAAATATAGAGCTTTATTTACATAAACCCAGAGGTAAATGTAGAGCTTTATTTACCTAAACCCAGAGGTAAATATAGAGCTTTATTTACCTAAATCCAGAGGTAAATATAGAGCTTTATTTATATAAACCCAGAGGTAAATATAGAGCTTTATTTACATAAACCCAGAGGTAAATATAGAGCTTTATTTACCTAAACCCAGAGGTAAATATAGAGCTTTATTTACCTAAATCCAGAGGTAAATATAGAGCTTTATTTACATAAACCCAGAGGTAAATGTAGAGCTTTATTTACCTAAACCCAGAGGTAATTATAGAGCTTTATTTACATAAACCCAGAGGTAAATGTAGAGCTTTATTTACCTAAATCCAGAGGTAAATATAGAGCTTTATTTACATAAACCCAGAGGTAAATATAGAGCTTTATTTACATAAACCCAGAGGTAAATATAGAGCTTTATTTACATAAAACCAGAGGTAAATATAGAGCTTTATTTACCTAAATCCAGAGGTAAATATAGAGCTTTATTTACCTAAACTCCGAGGTAAATATAAAGCTTTATTTACATAAACCCAGAGGTAAATATAAAGCTTTATTTACATAAACCCAGAGGTAAATGTAGAGCTTTATTTACCTAAACCCAGAGGTAAATGTAGAGCTTTATTTACCTAAATCCAGAGGTAAATATAGAGCTTTATTTATATATATCCAGAGGTAAATATAGAGCTTTATTTACCTAAATCCAGAGGTAAATATAGAGCTTTATTTACCTAAATCCAGAGGTAAATATAGAGCTTTATTTACCTAAACTCCGAGGTAAATATAAAGCTTTATTTACATAAACCCAGAGGTAAATATAAAGCTTTATTTACATAAACCCAGAGGTAAATGTAGAGCTTTATTTACCTAAACCCAGAGGTAAATGTAGAGCTTTATTTACCTAAACCCAGAGGTAAATATAAAGCTTTATTTACATAAACCCAGAGGTAATTATAAAGCTTTATTTACATAAACCCAGAGGTAAATATAGAGCTTTATTTACATAAACCCAGAGGTAAATATAGAGCTTTATTTACCTAAATCCAGAGGTAAATATAGAGCTTTATTTACATAAACCCAGAGGTAAATTTAGAGCTTTATTTACATAAACCCAGAGGTAAATATAGAGCTTTATTTACATAAACCCAGAGGTAAATATAGAGCTTTATTTATATAAACCCAGAGGTAAATATAGAGCTTTTTTTTACATAAACCCAGAGGTAAATATAGAGCTTTATTTACATAAACCCAGAGGTAAATATAGAGCGTTATTTATATAAACCCAGAGGTAAATATAGAGCTTTATTTACATAAAACCAGAGGTAATTATAGAGCTTTATTTACATAAACCCAGAGGTCAATATAGAGCTTTATTTATATAAACCCAGAGGTAAATATAGAGCTTTATTTACATAAACCCAGAGGTAAATATAGAGCTTTATTTACATAAACCCAGAGGTAAATATAGAGCTTTATTTATATAAACCCAGAGGTAAATATAGAGCTTTATTTACATAAACCCAGAGGTAAATATAGAGCTTTATTTACCTAAACCCAGAGGTAAATATAGAGCTTTATTTACATAAACCCAGAGGTAAATATAGAGCTTTATTTACCTAAATCCAGAGGTAAATATAGAGCTTTATTTATATAAACCCAGAGGTAAATATAGAGCTTTATTTACATAAAACCAGAGGTAAATATAGAGCTTTATTTACATAAACCCAGAGGTAAATATAGAGCTTTATTTATATAAACCCAGAGGTAAATATAGAGCTTTATTTACATAAACCCAGAGGTAAATATAGAGCTTTATTTACCTAAACCCAGAGGTAAATATAGAGCTTTATTTACCTAAATCCAGAGGTAAATATAGAGCTTTATTTACATAAACCCAGAGGTAAATATAGAGCTTTATTTACCTAAATCCAGAGGTAAATATAGAGCTTTACTTATATAAACCCAGAGGTAAATATAGAGCTTTATTTACATAAACCCAGAGGTAAATATAGAGCTTTATTTACCTAAACCCAGAGGTAAATATAGAGCTTTATTTACCTAAATCCAGAGGTAAATATAGAGCTTTATTTATATAAACCCAGAGGTAAATATAGAGCTTTATTTACATAAACCCAGAGGTAAATATAGAGCTTTATTTACCTAAACCCAGAGGTAAATATAGAGCTTTATTTACCTAAATCCAGAGGTAAATATAGAGCTTTATTTACATAAACCCAGAGGTAAATATAGAGCTTTATTTACATAAACCCAGAGGTAAATATAGAGCTTTATTTACCTAAACCCAGAGGTAAATATAGAGCTTTATTTACATAAACCCAGAGGTAAATGTAGAGCTTTATTTACATAAACCCAGAGGTAAATGTAGAGCTTTATTTACCTAAATCCAGAGGTAAATATAGAGCTTTATTTATATAAACCCAGAGGTAAATATAGAGCTTTATTTACATAAACCCAGAGGTAAATATAGAGCTTTATTTACCTAAACCCAGAGGTAAATATAGAGCTTTATTTACATAAACCCAGAGGTAAATGTAGAGCTTTATTTACCTAAACCCAGAGGTAAATATAGAGCTTTATTTACATAAACCCAGAGGTAAATATAGAGCTTTATTTACATAAACCCAGAGGTAAATATAGAGCTTTATTTACATAAACCCAGAGGTAAATATAGAGCTTTATTTACCTAAACCCAGAGGTAAATATAGAGCTTTATTTACATAAACCCAGAGGTAAATATAGAGCTTTATTTACATAAACCCAGAGGTAAATATAGAGCTTTATTTACATAAACCCAGAGGTAAATATAGAGCTTTATTTACCTAAACCCAGAGGTAAATATAGAGCTTTATTTACATAAACCCAGAGGTAAATATAGAGCTTTATTTACATAAACCCAGAGGTAAATATAGAGCTTTATTTACATAAACCCAGAGGTAAATATAGAGCTTTATTTATATAAACCCAGAGGTAAATATAGAGCTTTTTTTTACATAAACCCAGAGGTAAATGTAGAGCTTTATTTACATAAACCCAGAGGTAAATATAGAGCTTTATTTACATAAACCCAGAGGTAAATATAGAGCTTTATTTACATAAACCCAGAGGTAAATATAGAGCTTTATTTACCTAAACCCAGAGGTAAATATAGAGCTTTATTTACATAAACCCAGAGGTCAGAGGTAAATATAGAGCTTTATTTACATAAACCCAGAGGTAAATGTAGAGCTTTATTTACCTAAATCCAGAGGTAAATATAGAGCTTTATTTACATAAACCCAGAGGTAAATGTAGAGCTTTATTTACCTAAACCCAGAGGTAAATATAGAGCTTTATTTACCTAAATCCAGAGGTAAATATAGAGCTTTATTTATATAAACCCAGAGGTAAATATAGAGCTTTATTTACATAAACCCAGAGGTAAATATAGAGCTTTATTTACCTAAACCCAGAGGTAAATATAGAGCTTTATTTACCTAAATCCAGAGGTAAATATAGAGCTTTATTTACATAAACCCAGAGGTAAATGTAGAGCTTTATTTACCTAAACCCAGAGGTAATTATAGAGCTTTATTTACATAAACCCAGAGGTAAATGTAGAGCTTTATTTACCTAAATCCAGAGGTAAATATAGAGCTTTATTTACATAAACCCAGAGGTAAATATAGAGCTTTATTTACATAAACCCAGAGGTAAATATAGAGCTTTATTTACATAAAACCAGAGGTAAATATAGAGCTTTATTTACCTAAATCCAGAGGTAAATATAGAGCTTTATTTACCTAAACTCCGAGGTAAATATAAAGCTTTATTTACATAAACCCAGAGGTAAATATAAAGCTTTATTTACATAAACCCAGAGGTAAATGTAGAGCTTTATTTACCTAAACCCAGAGGTAAATGTAGAGCTTTATTTACCTAAATCCAGAGGTAAATATAGAGCTTTATTTATATATATCCAGAGGTAAATATAGAGCTTTATTTACCTAAATCCAGAGGTAAATATAGAGCTTTATTTACCTAAATCCAGAGGTAAATATAGAGCTTTATTTACCTAAACTCCGAGGTAAATATAAAGCTTTATTTACATAAACCCAGAGGTAAATATAAAGCTTTATTTACATAAACCCAGAGGTAAATGTAGAGCTTTATTTACCTAAACCCAGAGGTAAATGTAGAGCTTTATTTACCTAAACCCAGAGGTAAATATAAAGCTTTATTTACATAAACCCAGAGGTAATTATAAAGCTTTATTTACATAAACCCAGAGGTAAATATAGAGCTTTATTTGCATAAACCCAGAGGTAAATATAGAGCTTTATTTACCTAAATCCAGAGGTAAATATAGAGCTTTATTTATATATATCCAGAGGTAAATATAGAGCTTTATTTACATAAACCCAGAGGTAAATATAGAGCTTTATTTACATAAACCCAGAGGTAAATATAGAGCTTTATTTACATAAACCCAGAGGTAAATATAGAGCTTTATTTACATAAACCCAGAGGTAAATATAGAGCTTTATTTACATAAAACCAGAGGTAAATATAGAGCTTTTTTTAACATAATCACAGAGGTAAATATAGAGCTTTATTTACATAAACCCAGAGGTAAATATAGAGCTTTATTTACATAAACCCAGAGGTAAATATAGAGCTTTATTTAACATAATCACAGAGGTAAATATAGAGCTATGGAGTAGAGTTTTATTAATCTAAACCCGGAGGTCAATATAAAGCTTTATTTACCTGAACTCCGAGCCCGAGGTCAGTATAAAGCTTTATTATCCTAAACCCAGAGGTAAAAATATAATGCGTATTATTAATCTACACGTACATGGAAAAATATATTATGTTTTTAATAATTTGCAATAATATTATTTTGTTTTTAAATAATCATAAACTTGTGCCATATTATTCATCACTAATTATTATTGTAACATAAAATAAGCATAAAAAATAATATAAATCATTTGCACATTATTTGGTTTTGATCACATTTATTATATTTATATTTCGGCCTATCATTATTAAATTTAAATTCATTTAAATAATTTTAATTTTTATTACAAATTAAAATTTATATAATTTATTTAATTTTGTTATTTTTAATTAATTATGTAGGTTATGATTATATTTCTCTATTAGTTTTCACCATCGCGTTTCATTCTAATTTACGTTTTTCACATTTAATTTCATCTGATTTCCGACTCATTTTTTCAGTCGATGAAGAAACTAAAGTCGACCGATTTGATGCCTTTCTTTGTCTACATAGCGCCCCCTAGTTTCACTGAGTTGAAGTTGTTACGAGCTCGAGCGGGTGAAGCCATGGGGGTAAGTTCACAATTTTACTAACAAACAATTTGTGTAACATTGGAATTCTTAGTAAAATTTACCAGTTTTTTTCAAAATATAAATCAAACTCGCGCGGCGAATGACCCAAAGGTAGTCTATACAATAGGTCCCAGGGTTTTCAGTCGATTAATTTCAGTCGAAGTGGGATCTGTCTGCTTGTGGTAGCTGCCAAAATATACAATAAAATGATTTTATATAGGACTAGCCAGGTCTAATCTACACAGTACTGTATGTTTAATGTTTATATCATATTAACTTAGCCACACAGTACAGTACTACATATATGTTTAGTGTTTATATCATACTAGCAGGCTATACCCGAGGCATGTTACCCGGTATTTCCCGCTACCGGCATAGGCCTACTGACGTACTGGTAACGGTATAGGCCTACTGACGTACCGGTACCCAGTACCGGTACCGAACGTGAATTAAACTTTTCGAAAAGTGGCCTATGACGACCGCTGGTTAATGTTATACACACATGCCAAGTTCCAGCGCAATCCCTCTGCCCGTTTTGGAGGAGTTCGAACACAGAGAGAGAGAGAGAGAGACAGACAGAATTTGATTTTTATAGGTATAGATTAGGCCTCACATAGAGAAACTACTGCGTAAGAGCCAAAACGGATTTCGACCAAGTAGATCAACAATAGCTCAGATACTTGCACTACGGAGACTGATTGAAGGAATTAAGTCAAACAATGTCCCCGCAGTCATGACTTTTGTGGACTTCAAGAAGGCATTCGACTCCATCCATAGAGGTAAAATGCTTGAAATCCTAAGAGCTTATGGAATACCAGAAGTAATTGTTGCTGGCATTGGATTGTTATATTGTGACACAGAAGCGCAGTTTTTCTCAATCCCGGCTGGCGTACTGCAAGGTGACACATTAGCACCATTACTATTTGTAATTGTGCTGGATTACGCAATGAGGACGGCCACAAAGGGTGAAGATCTGGAATTCACACTTCAAGAACGCAGAAGTAGTAGATATCCGGCAACTACAGTCACAGACACCGACTTTGCGGATGACATCGCCCTGCTCTCTAATACGCTAGCAGATGCACAGCTTCTACTAAATAAAGTGGAGAGGGCTGCTAAGGAGGTTGGATTGTATATAAATGCTACCAAGACCGAATTCATGACCTTTAATGTTGATGGAAACTTGACAACCATTGATAATAATCAACTAAGGAAGGTCGATGACTTCCAGTACCTTGGATCATGGATAGAGAGTAGCAAAAAGGACATAGAAGTTAGGAAAGCAAAGGCTTGGGTAGCTCTATCAAAAATGGATACCATCTGGAAATCAGATCTCTCCAGGCACCTGAAGACTAAGTTCTTTCGAGCCACAGTGGAAAGTGTATTTTTATACGGGGGTGAGACCTGGACACTGACTAAATCACTTGAACAACGAATTGATGGTTGCTACACAAGACTACAAGACTACAGGCAGCCCTAAACATCAGCTGGAGACAACACATGACAAACGCCGAGCTTTATGGTACAATACCACCTGTATCAACCACCCTCCGTGAACGCAGATTAAGATTCAGTTGGCACTGCTGGCGAAGTAAAGACGAGGTAATACCAGATCTACTTCTCTGGCAACCAACTCATGGAAAGCGTAGTCGTGGACGACCTGCCATAACATATATAGATCAACTTGAAAGGGATACTGAACTTGGGAGAAACGAAATTGCGACAACTATGGAGAATCGGGAAGCCTGGAAGGATCTCATTTCCACTGTCCGAGTTCGCTCGACCTAGTAGTAGTAATTCTCGCAATAATATTATTCCTGACAATAATACGAGCTTACAGGGAATGCACTAACAGCTCCGTTCAGGGTGTCGTGCTCAAGATATCAAACAGGTTTGTCTTATGGCAATCGCAACATTATGCTAAGAGAGATCACAGCGGTCATGTCCTTTAGGGACATGGAATATAAACTCTGGCTGCAATACAAATACACTGTTGGACACAAACTGCTGACTTTGGGTAATTTGTTCAGGAATAACGTTTATATGAATTTCTACCAGTTGGGGCTACAAAATAATAGGCCTACAGTATATAGCACATCCACTCCACACCAATGCATTGAAACAGAAGGTTTGAACTCAATCGACTAGAATTCACTGTGAAGAACAAACAATTCGAGGTTATCCAATATTAGTATGCCTCCAAATATCTTGATATATTTAGGATACCACAAACAATAATTACATAAATTACAATACAGCAGAAGCCTGCTACTGTGCAATGTGACTATCTCAGGCCCTTATACTCGTTGCTGATCAACAACCAATCAGCAGTTGCCATTTGTAGAATCCACGATTGACAAAGAAATTCAGAATTTAGAAAATGAAAAATACATTGGTTTATGAGTTTTCCAATGGATAACGCGGCCAGAGTAGGGGACAGAGCTTGGAGGCAATTTAAATGTGCATTGAAGGACGCATAAACTTTTACAATTACCAACTACAAAATTGTAGTTGATAAAGTTATAATCCATTCTAACACGTTCTTTATTCATTATATTATGTTATATGTATCATTAATGAATATATTAATGGATCATTTGATAGGATTTCAGTAATCATGTCATACAATTGTCGCTATAGCACTTTGCTCAAAACTCTCACTGTAATCATATAAAGTGCTATATTATAAGACTTTGAAGTAAATTGAGTTTGTTAGTAATAACTTAAAACAAATAAAACAAAAGGGTTGTCCCATCCCCATCCCAAATTCGTCTTTAAACTTTACATTATAATTATATTTATTTACTCAATCTGTGGATGTGAAAATATTTATAGAAAGTATTTAACTTATTTTGTGTTCCAGGATGAGAATATTAGACATATAATAGCGACGGCGAACGAGTTGGAAGAAAAGTACGGCCACATGTTCGACTTAGTACTGAGACACAGTGATACCAATGTCTGTCTGAAACAGCTGATATCGGCGGTGCAAAAACTAGAAACCAAACCCCAATGGGTACCGACGTACTGGTTACATTCCTGAGGCCTAACTTGGGATTAAATCGAATGAATCACTGCCGAATAAATCTACCTATCTATTGTTATATAGCACTTCCGGTTGGTGCACTTCCGGTAGTGTGTTTGATACGATTTTACACCTAATTACGTTATGTTCGGTTATGAGGTTGAATTGGATTCATTTCTAAAGTGGCGAAACTGTAGAAAACCCGATCAGAGGCCATTTAGACTCTAGAAACGTAATATTAATTCAGGATTTATAATATTTAATTTTATTTACTAATTTTATTTAATATTATTTTATTGATAATGATAAATATTAAGTAATTTCAATTTTTAAAATCTGTGCCTTTTATATATTTTATAACGTGGTTGTTTGTTTAAATGACAGTAACAATGAATAAAAAAAAACGATTAGTTTATATAACACAATGACAGATTAGGTAAATAAATCTTTTTTTGTTCATCCTAAATAAATAGTCAGCCACATAAAATATAAAATTACAGAAATATAATTCACAATATATAATAATACATACCTACGGTCCGTACTTACAGTACTTCTGTATAAATAAGTTACTTTATCATGTATATTTTAAACAATTCAATTATCCCAGCTATTGTACAGTATATTTATAGAATATTATTATTATTATATATTTATTTGCCCATTTAAAATTATATATTTATTTAATTGTTGTGTTTTTAAGCGAGATTTAATAATATTGTTTTAACGGAATTGAAATTTTGCGTATCATTACATGTTTTTTTTTAAACAAATTAAAGTTATCTCTGCCACACACAACCTATTTCTATTTACATGAATCATAGATTGTGCCATTTATTAAATGTGCAATATTCATTTTTTTTTCTAAAAGAAGATTAAACAATATTTACATCAAAAGAAGCTAATTCTTTACGATATTTGTTGTTTTAATTCCTATTTTAATCCGAATACCTGGTATTGTACCAATTTAAAGTTGCTTACACTCAAGAAGAGACCGCCGTATAGTAATTATTGTTGCTTCTTTCTAAATAATATTAATTAATTCACAGCTCATGTTTTTAATGGCTTATAATATTATAGAATTGGCAGTTCGCAATGTCAATGTTTTTTGCTTTTTCTGTCATCAGCATTCAATTGATTCTTAAAATTGCTTTCCTATCCTGACCTTGTCGCTTTTTAGGTGAAGTTTCTGAATTTAAAATTGCTGAATAACTTCCAGTGGGAGACAAAGAGCCCAATAGAAATACAGGTTAATTACTCTTACTTTATAGTCCTGGAGATAAAGTAGATAAAAAGTAAGGTATTGAGTAAAATTGTAGATAAAGTGACCGCAGCGCTATGCAGCAAGTATTCTGTATTCAGTGGTCAGTAACCTTGCAGTTTATACTGCAGATAACAATCAGCACTTGGTTAACAACCGGTGTTAATAATACCGGTACATTGCAGCACAGTAGTACAGGTGTAGTTAGTAACGGTACCTGTACCTAATGAGTTCTGGTACCGTTATATGTATAAAGTTATCAGGGATATAGGAAGAAAGGCAATTTTAAGACTACAAATTACGTATTGTATTATATGAAAAATAAATGGCTTTATTTCATTTCTTCCATTGATATGACCTCGCTCCCTCGGTACATTATACATCGGTGTCTGCGGGAAATAATTCTTTATTTATTTTAAATGTAATAAATAGTTATTATTCTACATATTAATTATTGATCATTCAGTAAATCCAACTTTTTGTGCAACAATATTGGCCATTTTCTAATTCGAAGTTATCGAGTTGTGCCGGTATATAGCTCTATTGTGCTTTATTCTGTTTCTAATTAACTTTTAATAATTAATCATAAAAATAATTAAAACCAATTGTTAGAATTTCTCACACAGGTGTGGATAATATTCGTAATTTCTTCTGGTATTGGGGATTGTGAGTTTTGTTTTTGTAATTTCTTTATCAGTTTTTTACTTCATTGACTAAATAAAGATGCCTAAAATATTGCCATTTATTTATTTTTCAAATATCTCCTACCTGCGATAAACTATAATTAACATTCCAATTTGTTTGCCAAGTATTTGTCACCACAAGCTTACTACCGTATTTTCTTAAATCTTATTTTTCCCCAATGTGCGGCACGAAAAATACAAGTAGGACGTAATTTTGATAATCAAAAACCATTACCGTCAAATCAACCCGATTTTATGAAAGTACAGGTTGTCTGGGATGCTGATTCACGAATATGACACTCAAAAAATATCGTATTATCCAAACAAATTCGATTTTTGATCATGGTCAAATAAAATTGGACATTTGAAAAGTACCAAAAAATCCACTTTTTTGTTTAAACCTTTATAGAAAGAACAATTTTTCATTTTATGACCTGCAATTTTCACGGTTTACTAAGACAATTTAATTTTACCAATTTAGAAAATAAATTTTTGAAAAATGTGGTATAGAAGTGGCTCAATAGGTAAAGTTAGCTCCAACCACTTATTCGTCTCCCAGACTCTGTCACTCTCTGGGAGGGAAATAAAACTCCTGTATTTGGGCACATTAAATACCGTTCATTCTCGTTATATGTTGAGCCTCCAGGGGGCTGGAGGGAAGAACTGGGTGGGGTGAGGGTCTTGCCACGTATATAAATAAAAGAGTTTATGCAACATATAATATGCTCACGTCACGCTCGACGTCAATCCGCAACATTAAATGGGTTCATTCTCGTGGCATATAAATGTGATCCACTTTTAAATGAAAATGGGACGTATTTGTGGTTTCTTTTTGATATAAAAAAATATATAAAACCAAACTGGTATTCTTAATAAATAATAAAAAATAAAAATAATACGTCAAAGTGCGCCAAAACATTGTCAAAATTGTTTTTTAACATATTACAAAAGATAAAAAAAGTATTTTTCATTAATTGTGACGATTTGGCAGTTTCAATATGAACTTAAACTTTCGAAACTTTAGACTATAAATTGCAAAAAAAACTCGTGGGTGAACAAGAATTAAAGAAAAATAGTTCTTTCAACATTTTCCAAAAGATAAAAAACGAAATTTTTAATTAAATGTGATGATTTGGAGGTTCAATAGGCAGGTAAGTTTTTGAAGTTTTATATGAAAAATTGAAACAACTTTAATGGGTGCGCTCAAAAGGTTGCAAAATTGTTCCTGTGTTTATTTTGAAAAAAATAAACAATATTTTTTATTAAAAGTGACGATCAGACGGCTTCGATATGTATTTAAACTTTGAAATTTTAATCTATAAACTACAAAAAATCTTATAAAATGATTTACAAAGAAGTTTAATTTAATTATACGCACACTTACAAATAGAAATGAAGATAACAATATTTTTAATTAAGTGACCTTTGGGGGGTTTTGATAGTACTGTATATACTTATGAAATGTTTATAGGTTTGAATTTCCCGCTTTTGTGACCATTGATTATAAGGATGGCAAATTGATGGGTTCATCGCCAAAAGTTTTTTTTTTTTGGGATAAATCACGAATTTCATTGAAAGTTAACAAGAATATGAAGGAAGGAGAGCCACAAAGAAGTCACTGTTCGAGGGAATAAGTTAGTTATACACACTGTAGTTCAACAAATTAGTATTGAGCGTCCAGTTAAGTTGTACTGTATAATGTTTATAAACTTTGAAAAAAGGAAGAAAATTATAAATTCTTATCTAAGAAAATGAAGTAGGGCCCAACGTCGAAACAAAGTAACTGTCAAAGCCACCGCAATTAAATCACTTATAATGAAAATATCTAAATTATTATTAAATAGTGATAACAAAATTGCAAATTTTTTAACAAATTACATGTAATTGAAATACGAGTGGTACTATAGAGCTATTCATAGATTTGGAGCCACATATTGTGCTCAGGGATACAGGAAACCTCAAAATTGTCACTTTTTCAAACAAATTAATTATTCAAGCAAATTTTCTGCGAGAAATAGGTTTAACATTATCTTGTATTTTAGACTTAAACTGCACTTAGAAAATATAAGAATTGGGAGCCACATCAATTCGAGCCACAAATCAATCACATGTTTCAAACTGTTGTAACTTCGTAAATACCTCACATTCTTAAAAAAAAAACATTTTTTTAAATAGTTGAAAAATTATTCAATTTAATCTACATAGAAAAACGACTGCAAGGCAGCCACAATTTGACCACGCAATACATAACAGATGCAGTACTAATCCAAATGTCCAATATTGGGCTATTTTACGTGACCATGATCTTTTGCCGTTTGAAATTTTATCCTTTGTTTTTTTCATCCCACCAGACAAAATGATAGTTGCGTTACCATGAATGATTTTTAACGAGTTGTATCGTGATCAGCGGCTTTGACAACCAGTATAGCTTTAGAAATACGAAATAAATTAGCAAAATTATTTGCGCTTTGTTGCGCCATCGGCGCTACAGAAATACAGTAGAATGTAATAGAAGTGCTGCAGTAAGAGCTGCTGTACAGCACTGCAGCAGTACCGCTGTACTACTCACTTCCTCCATCAACCTAACTATTCTTATTATTATTATTATTATTAACACAGTGAAATATTATAAAATGAAATAAAATTGTCACCGGAGAAAAACAACTAGGTACACTTACGGTAAAAACCAGGTACACTCACAGTTGCTAAGCGGACACAGAAGAAAATAAAAACAGACACCAAACGGAATTATCTGAAAGAAAGTGACCAATGCATCTAATTAAAATATACAGTATATCCAATGGTAATTTAAAAATCAATAGTATACAGAGGGCTGATAAAAACATAGGCCTACAGAAAGCAGGAAAATAAAAATAACGTATTGAATGGTTAATTTAAATAATAAAGTAAAGAACAGTCGACAGTGTAGTGCTGAAGAAAAAACATACAGTAGAACACGGAAATAAAAATATCAGATCGAATCTAACGATAGCGTAGATAAAAATATACAGTATAAATATTTACATATATTACAAAAGATAAAAATAAATATACAGTTGTAGTACACGGAAATAAAAATATCACTCTATCATATTGCGATTAAAATTACAAAAAGAAAGAAGGTCAATTTCTTTAATCTTGCGCGAAAATAATGATTTCTTAGTTGAAGTTACAACTTCAGCTGGAAGCGAAATGGGCACCACTCTGTGGGAGAAAATATTTTTGCAAATTTGAAGGCGAGATTGATGATGAAACAGTTTACGACCATTTCCTCTTACGACCATTTCCTCCTGGGAGCTAGGGCAAAAAAGTCAGAGAAGTTTAGGTCGACTTCATTGTTAAAAATAGCGAAAGTCATCTTTAGGTCAAAAATAATACGGCGCACTTCCAGTGGTTGAAGATGTAAAAGTTTAATTCGATCTAGATAGCTTACTGTACAATCCAAATCACAACGTTTAAAAAGGCGACGTGAAAAATATCTCTGGACCCTCTCAAGTAAGTCTATACTACCTAAATGAAATGGAGACCATATGGGCGTACAATATTTTAAAAGTGGACGTACATAAGATTTAAAAGCAGTAATTAAGGCAGTACGATTGTTTGTTTGGAAACATTTAAAAATCAAATTTGTCATTTTTAATGCTTTGGCAGCTTGTTCGCGACAATAAACGTCAAAATTTTGAGTACTGCACACTGTAATGCCAAGGTCTCTACAGGAAGTATCAACTTTTAAAGTTATAGTTCATATGCGTACCTCTGGTATTTTCGTATTGCAAAAATAAGACTATAAGTATGAAATACCCTATGTTATTGAGATATTGTTTATTGTTTTGGTTAGAAAAGCGCACCACTGTAACCTGCTCCTTTCCGTTAATTAAGTAATGGAGATTAGTTTATTGTTTTGGTTAGAAAACACCACCACTGTAACCTGCTTCTTTTGCCAGAGGTACGCATATGAACGATAACCACTTTTAAATATTTACCGCCTAACATGTACTGTGTATCGTTGCTATCTGCCGAACCGATGCAAAGCACGCTACATTTCTGACCTGCAATTTTAAGTTGCCATACATCAGCCCACTTTTCCAAAGCTGATAACGATTCCGCGAGTAAAAGTCGATCTGAGGAACGTGCGTACAGCTTAACATCGTCGGCAAACAATTTGCAAGATACAATATCATTAATTACATCCGGTAGGCCATTTATAAAGAGGACAAACAAAATTGGACCAAGCACGCTACCTTGAGGGGTACCAGATAAAATACATCGGAAAAACTATTCCCAACCACAACACGTTGGCTACAATCCGATACAAATGCAGTTAGCCATAGTACTGTAGTAGCAAATCTCCAGATATACCATAGGCAGATAGTTTGGCAAGTAATTTCTTATGTACAACAGAATCGAAGGCTTTCGCGAAGTCAATATAAATTGTGTTAATGCTCTGTCGTTTATCTAATATATTGCACCAATCATTAGACATTGTAACAATTGAGTACTAGAACTCCTGAACTCTGTAGGGTACCGTACCGTAACTAACGACACTTTCCCGTCCGCCCTCATTCTGTCATTGGAAATGGCGTCAATGAGACTTTTATTTAGAAATCGATTCGGTACCGGTAATGCTATAGGCTTAACAAGAAACCTGAATTCTCGCGGAAGTTCTGCCAACATTTGCGCCTATTTCTCCCCTCCACCTACCGGTACCACCTGCACCGGTACCGGTGGCGTATGTAATCACCTCCCGAGGAAGTTCTCTTCTGGTGGGGGATTTTCGCACACCGATACCCCGGACAACAACCCCGATACTCCGTTCGAGTTCTCCACCGAGAACGAAACCCGAATAAAAGCGATCATCGGTAATTATCCGGAGGGACACACCAACGCAGCAGTCATTCCGCTGCTCGATTTAGCCCAACGGCAACATGGATGGTTGCCGATATCCGCAATGAATAAAGTCGCCGCTGTTCTTAACATGCCGAAAATGCGGGTTTACGAAGTGGCCACCTTCTACACGATGTTCAATAGAAAACCGATGGGAAAATTCCACATACAAATTTGTACAACAACACCGTGTTGGTTGTGCGGTTCGGATGGCATCCGCGAGGCGGTTGAGACTAAGTTAGGAATAAAAGTCGGGGAAACTACGACCGACAAGTTGTTTACATTATCGGAGGCCGAGTGTCTGGGGGCCTGCGTCAACGCCCCAATGATGCAGATCGGGGACCACTACTACGAGGACCTTAAACCATCGGATGTCGTCGACATTCTAGAGGACTTGGCCGCGGGACGGACCCCCAAGGTGGGGCCCCGGAGCGGTAGATTCGCGTGCGAGCCGGCAGGGGGCCTCACGTCGCTAACAACGCCCCCTAGCGGCCCGGGTTTCAAGGTTCGATCCGATCTGTAGCCGTTTTTTGTATTGGTTTATTTATTTATGTGACTTACGAACCGACTGGGACGCCACTTAGGACTTATAAGACCTAAGATGTAAGACGCTGTTAATATCCACATCGTCTTAAAACGTTTACATTTTTCGAAATCTCGCCGATTCAATGATATTGTGAAACTCTTTGAATCTATAAGGAGATTATCTCGCAGCGGCGCATTTATAATTAATAATAACAATATTTTCCAACAAAACAATCCTTAATATTATAAGTATTGCATTGCGTGAGGCTGTTTAATTTCTTAGTTTATTTTAAATTCATTATAAGTAGTTTTGGGGCAGATCCCGTCAATTTTGGTGAAATTATAACTATTTGTTGTTGCATTGCGAGTTTTGCAGCACCTGGAAGCGCTACGGGTCCGCGCTGAGTTAGTTTATTTCACGAGCGAGCGTAGCGAGTGCAATAAGAAAACAGAGGGCCCTAATTCCGAATGCTGACACTTTACATGTGGTACTGTTTTACGATGTAATGTGTTTCTCCTGTATGCCGTAGTTGGTCTAATTAATGAGTAATTTATTATAGGAGACTAAAGATTGGACGTTGCCAAGCAACCATAATGCGGTAATATTATATACCAGTGTGTCTACTGGCTACAACACCCATAAAGACGTTATGCAACGGGGCCTCATAGTTGGCCTTACCGTTACTATGCCAATTTATTGTACTGCCGGCTGTTGTAGTTCGACAGTCAAACTTATTAATACAAAAATAAAACTATGTTTTATTTATTTTGTTCTCTAACTTGAAATTGATAAATTAATACAAAATAGTAATATACGATATGAAAAATATTTATATATTCGTATTATACGATACTAAAAGTATTTATATGATACGATACGAAATTCGATACCTTTGATAAATCAGATTTCGTATCGTATCCATGTCTGTAAGTATTATTATTTCTATCGAAATATTTGCCGACAACCCCCCCCCCCCCCCCCCCCCCCCCATTTATTACACTTTAACTAATGGAGTTGGCGACTCGGAAATTTTGATCGAGTTTTCGTTGGTTTCATGTGAAAGATCGTGTGAAAAAACCCCAGAGAGCAATTTTATTTCAAAAAAAATATTGGCTAAGTTATAGCGATTTTAAAATGCAAAACTAGCAACATCGAAATATCAGGCCGTTTCGGAAAACTGCATTAGTGACGTCACTAATGCAGCACTAAATGTACATTGGTTACTATACATATACACCATGACCCTTTATATAGTGTCAGTTTCTGATGACACCGACCCCCCCCCCCCCCAGATTTTTCTACAAATCTGTAACATATTGCTTGAAATTCGAAGCAGAACTAGTTCAACTCACCGTGGTTGTTACCAGGAAGCCGGAATTTTCGATTTTGCCTTTAAATTTTGTTTATAGGCGTTTTAAAAAAGTGTCTTCTGCGAAATCGCACCCTTCGTATCGTGGCCATTCTTCACATTAGTCGAAACCTTATCATATCATTAGAAAGGATTCCAAATATGTATCAAGATTTGTAGAAAAATCTGGGGGGGGGGGGTCCGTTGTATCAGAAAATGACACTATATTACGGTTCATGGTGTACTTTCTTACAATATAAATCTCATAGTGAATAAAGTAAATAATGTATATCTAATATGTATTTAGTGTGTGTTTTTGTGTTGTGTTAATAATGCAAGATTAGATAGACTTATGGCGGCAATTGATTCACAACAAATTTAATTATTCCAGAAGAATATATCCCAAACCGTGCAGTTGTTCGGTTTGGGATATATTCTTCTGGAATAATTAACTTTGTTGTGAAGCAATTGCCGCCATAAGTCTATCAAATCTTGCATTATTAACACAACACAAAAACACACACTAAATAAATATTAGATATACATTATTTACTTTATTCACTATGAGATTTATATTGTAAGAAAGTATAATTATAATAACTATAAAATGTTCTCTATTTTGGCCTTGACTGCAACGGGGACCATCTCTCTTTACACATACACACAACACACACCCATTGCATTGCATTGTCACTGTACGTACACATACACACAACACACACCCATTGCATTGTCACTACGTACACATACACACAACACACACCCATTGCATTGTCACTGTACGGTGTTCCGCCAGATCTATATTTGGAACAGGACATAGAATTGGTAAAGTTATATAATTAATTGGTAAAGTGAAAAATTGTGTTACCAACAATATTCGTATTTAAATATTGTAGTGCGAATCTACCCATCCCGTATTGTTCGCTGTAAAAAAGTATATACTTGTTTGTTAAATGAGTAAAACTAATATTAGACTGGTATAGTACGGTTACAACGGTACCCTGGTGAAAAATCCCGATCGCGATGGAAAAATATCGGGATTTGCTATATCTGAATTTATATGCCCTGCAGCTTAAAATTTGTAAAATTGTATAAAAATGTACAATTTTTGCCAATAACTAAAATAATGAATAATAAAGTAAAATAATAGGTAACGTTTTTGCTTTTACAACTACCTACAGCGTTACAGTTACTTCTACGATCGGCATGCTGCATTGCAGCTGAATTATATAATATATTGGGAATGCTATGCCGGCTTGTCGATAAAATTGCGCCGCCACAACTGCCTATCACCCATGGCATTTGCTAGATCATGCGCATCTTCAAGGCCAGTGTCCTTTAAGATGCGTCTCAAGAAAGTCATGGGCTGTCCACCAGGCTTATTCACTCCATGAGGCCGCCAAAGCACAAGATTATGCACTGGCTGGTCCTCACGGCGAAAGCAATGTCCTGCAAAGCGGAGGCGATTTTGTTATAGTGTCAAGCTTGGGGGAACCAATGAGACACCCCCAATGTTATATAGTGTCTGGTTGGAGATGTGTTCATTGTACTTGACACAATGAACCCGGCGCAGCATTCTTGTGAAAGTGCCATAGATTTGGTATCCTCTGCAGTTAGAGCCCAGCATGGACTACCAAATAAGAGTGCTGGTTCTACTTTATCGCCACTTAGAATTAACAATCCTACATTTTGAGTTTAACCTTAATTCTTTCCCTTTCACATTTTACTCCTATCCACTTTATATTTTAGATCTACGCCTTGGTTTGAAAGTGTAAGAAAAGCTGTAGCCCTACCGGTACTAATTAAAACTAATAAATTAAATAATTATATTGTTAAGCTAAATGGCCATTTACTTTCTTTAACTGTGGTTTTTATAAATTTAGTGGGAGAAGTAATTTTTTTCACATTTCATGATTACACGTTTTTTACCCGTTACTCCGACACCAATTATTTATAATAAAATTTTATTTGAGTAAGTTTTAAGCGCGGATCACTTATGTATTTTATTTGAAATCCACGTAATATCCAAAAACGTCTACTAGGTAATGAAAAATAACTGAAATATAATTAGAATAATATTGATTAAGTAGGCCTACTGTAGTGATAAAAATATAGATTTCTAATATTTTTGTTAGAAATGTTTTTCACATTAAATGAAATCAATTTTTATGACAACATGATGACGTTGACCTATCAGATGTTAATGTGTGGGTTCCCATCCGTTGTGTTTTTCTTAGGTTTTTAGATAAAATAATATAATATTATATTCGATAAAAATCGTTTCTTAAAAATACTTTATAATAATTCTACTCTTAGTCGCGCTAACCAATGAATAAAAATGTTTGAGTATTTTTTTTTGTTAGTATTTACTAACAAAAAAAAATACTCAAACATTTTTCAAAGATTTTTAAAAATCTTTGTTTAAAATGTTTGTGTACTGTATTTAAGTACACCATTGAATTGGAATTCAAATTAATATAGTTTCAATGCCAACCGCAGTGTGGCGTTGAACAATCAATATTTCCAAATATGAATTGTTACCAGGCAACGAATAAAACAATGTAATATTTATTCTGTGTTTGTTGATTGGCTTAGGTACCGGTAACTTGGAAAACTGCACTACCAGTACCGGTATACGTTAGCTGTATTTGTAACATTATGTGGACCACTGAAGCACACAAAAATACTTAAACTTTATAAGTAATTAATGGAACCTGAATTTTGTGTAATTTTTATTAGCAACCGTTTTTTATAAAAGGTGGTAAATAAGATAACATTGTTTGATACCGTATTCGCTGAAACTCTGTTGATGTTAACGATATTTGTTGCCCATTCTGCAATTGTTGTCCATACGTAAATCAGAAGTAAAAATAGTTTGCAATAAGAAAAAACAGCCATGTCAATTGGAGTGTCGCAAGTGAAGCACATATTTGGATTTAAGTCTGGGGTGGTTAACAATGTGAGCCATGTAGACGAGCAGACTATAATCTACCCAGCTGGGAGCTGTCTGGTCACTTACAATGTGGATCAGAAGGGCCAGAAGTTTATCAACTGTAGTGAAGGGATCACAGCGATGGCTATCAGCCCAAATCGAAGGTTTGTGTTTCTGTCTATCTCGCCTTAATTAGGTTAATAATATATGAAATAGGTCTTAATTAGAGATATGAGAGGGGGGGCGGGGGTCATTGACGAAATTCCTATCTCGACTCAAAGCCGATGAGTTAACAAAGATGATTATTAATTAAACGAATGCCCAAGTGGCTAATTGGTGAAGATGTCACTCACTTATATCCTTCGCGAGCCGGTATTCAACCTTGGGAGTTAGTGTGACGCCCTCCATGCCTTACAGAAATACATTACACAATGGATTATAATACATTACATTAATAATCCCATTGTGAAAAGAACATTATTGTATACTTATTACAGTACCTCTGGACGTTTTTATAAATTTTTCATAAATAAATACATTCTATCAATTAATTACATAATTATTTGAGTTTCATGTTTTGGTTGGAAACACTATAATGTAAATCGATTAGGTTTACTTATGCTTATAGTTGAAACAACCTCGTTTCTTTACAGCATTAAGACCCTCAATTACATTATTGCACTCGTGCGTTTGTGAAACTAAATGTCGTATCCATAACGCTGCAAGCTGTTAATATTTCTTGGCGCAGTATTATCGTATTACCGTTCTATTAGACCGTAAATCCCCTACACTCGCCTAGCATGTTATACCACGATTTTTAAACTGTTTTTAATGTTTTGCGATTCGATTTTACTTTTCGTTATACGAGCTATTTATACGAAACGGAACTAGAAAATGCGCACAGGAGCTTCCCGGGTCTATTCCTATACTCTAGGCTTCGATTTAATGCGCGTATAAAATAGTTCTAGGATTAAAGTTCTAAATAATAAATGAAACTTTATCCCCCCCCCCCCCCCCTTTCCAGATACGTTGCCATTGCGGAAACGGGACACGACAAAGCCAACGTCACGATCCACGATCTCCTGGCCCAGTCGGCAAGGAAACGCAAAGTCCTTAACCAAGGCGAAACTCCGGCTAGCGAGTTCGTTAGTTTGTGTTTCAGTCCCGATTCGAAGTATCTCATAGCCCAGGGCGGGCGGCCTGATTGGATGCTTTATTATTGGGCCTGGGAGAAGAACAAGCTAATGGCTAAAGTTGTAACAACCAATCAGAATGGAAGCCCTATAAATCAATGTTCGTTTAATCCCCAGGATAACACGCAGGTGAGTGAGGCGTGATAATGTGAAAGGGAACACATTTAAGTGAATGAACACATTAAATTGAACACATTAGTTGCGCTGGGTAATTGAGAAGTAAGTGGCATATGCTAGAATGAACATGTGAATGGAAAATTGTGGTGTACACAAGGGTTGCACTTGCAAGGGTAAATTAACATGTGAGAATGAACAGGTGTGGAGGAGTACCATAACTGGTTTATGAAAAGGTAAGTGAGTGAGTGGTACATGATAATGACCACATGAATAATACGAGAAAATGAACCATTGAGTGTCACTGATAAACGAACAGGTATGAATGGAAAGTGAACGTATTTTTTTAATTGATTTAAATAAAAAATATTTCAGTAACAAATCCTAACCCTTGTAGTAACAGTGCTGTTCTGTTTTAATATTTTTAGGTTTGCGTTATTGGAAATGGTCTCATTAGACAGTTCCGATACACCGAAGGCGTATTCAAACAAACTTCCTTTCCAAAGTTTGAGTCACAAAACTTCACCTACCACACATGGTTGTCGGACGTTGCTATGGCAATCGGGACGGATCAAGGTCGCATTTTAATCTTCGACAGCGGAGAATTGCGTCACGACATTAACGTAACGCCTCCCAAAACGGACGTGTCTATTAAAGAGATCGCGTCTCAGAGTGGTGTTGAAACGGAAATGACGTCATCCTCCTACCGGCACATTTGTCAAATCAACTGCATAGTGGGAATGTCCAAGGGATTCGTGTGCGCCGCTGGCCTGGGGAGCGTCCACGTCTATGAGCGGACAGAAGAAGGAGATTACAAGAAAACCAAAGAAATACGGGTCCCTGTCGATACATCAGTGACGGCAGACCCTTCCAAGGTCGTCATACCGGAAGTGCGACACCTTTCAGTGAGTCCAGCGGAGGAGACCATAGTCGCGAGCACAGATACCAGTCAGTTGCTCAGCTACAACCTGATAACCTCGGATCTCGGCCGTCACACCGAATCGGAAGTAGCCGAATTCGACATGTTGGCCCAGAGTTTCCATTACGGCGCAATCACAGGTATGAGCATCTGTTACCGTAAACCTTATATAGCGACCTGCTCATTGGATAAATCAATACGCATATGGAACTTCGAGACGAATCTTTTGGAGATTTACAAGATCTTCCAGGAAGAAGTCTACAGCATCGCACTCCATCCCTCCGGTCTCTACGTCCTTGTCGGCTTCTCCGATAAAGTCCGACTCATGAATATCCTCATCGACGACATCCGAATGTTCAAGGAGTTTACAATTCGCGGTTGTCGCGAATGCTCGTTTAGCAACGGGGGTCACGCGTTCGCCGCTGTCCAGGGCAACGTTATACAGATTTATTCCTCGATCACGTTCGATAACATCCTGAATCTGAAGGGCCATAACGGTAAAGTGAAGAACGTTATATGGACAGTTGACGACAGCAAGATAATCTCCTGCGGAATGGATGGGGCTGTCTATGAATGGGACAGCGCGACCGGCAAGAGAACCAGCGAAAGCGTTCTTAAGTCCTGCAGCTACACTGGAATATGTTGCACTCCTGATGGAAAGACAACGTTCGCCGTCGGATCCGATAAAAATATCAAAGAGATTTCGGATTCCAGCGTTCTTCGAGAGATGGACGCGGGAGGAGCCACACTCACTCAGATCGCCTTGACCAACTCCGGGCGTCTTCTATTCGCGGGTAGCGTTAATGGCGCGTTACGCTGCGTGAAATTCCCGCTCACCTCGCCCGGAGAATGGACGGATTACCAAGCGCACGCAGGGAGCATCGCTAGAATGTCCATCACGCACGACGATCAGTTTATGGTGACGGTCGGAGAGGATGGTTGCCTCGTCGTATGGAAACTCTCTGATAAAGAAGGCAGAAGCATGAAGAGGGATAAGGAAATCACATTTGCTGAGGAGATTCTTATTACAAAAACCGATCTGGAAGAGAAAAATACGAATATGAGTGAGTTGAAGACGAGATGCGATGAATTAAAGATGGAGAACGAATATCAATTGAGGCTAAAAGACATGAACTACAATGAGAAGATTAAGGAGCTTACAGAGAAGTTTATCTTGGAGATGGAATCGTTGAAGACAAAAAATCAGGTTTTAAAAACTGAGAAAGATCGTGGTGAAGCAAAACACGACGAGGAAATAGCTGAGACTTTAGAGAAACATGGCAAGGAGCTTCAGGATCTTGAATCGACAAATAACCAGAAGTTAATGCTTGAGTACGAAAAGTACCAAGAGTTACAAGTCAAGAGTCAAAAGATGCAAGAAGATTATGAGAAACAATTGGCGGAAATGGAGGAAAGTAAGGAAGATGCATTGGAAGAATTAACGGAATACTACGAGACGAAACTTCAAGAGAAGATTACTCAGCTGGAGGTAGCGGGTGACGAAGCAAGACAACAGATGAGAGAGAATGAGGAGACCAAGAAGCAAATAGAGGAAGATGCAGATAAGGAGATTCTCGATATAAAATCTACTTATGAGAAACGTCTTCGAGATGAGAAGGAGTCGAACTTGAGGTTGAAAGGAGAAACGGGAATAATGAAGAAAAAATTCAGCAGTTTGCAGAAAGAAATCGATGACCACAAGTTGGAAATATCTCGGCTAAACGGGGAAGTTAACAAACTCAACAACATCATTAAATCACTGGAACGTGACATTGTTAGTCTTAAAAAGGAAATACAAGAGAGGGATGAAACAATTCAGGACAAAGAAAAGAGAATATATGATCTCAAAAAGAAGAATCAAGAATTAGAAAAGTTCAAATTCGTTTTGGATTATAAAATTAAAGAGCTCAAGAAACAAATTGAACCTCGCGAGAATGATATCAAAGCCAAGAAAGAGCAGATACAAGAGATGGAGAACGAGTTGGATAGATCGAGCAAAGAGAACACTTCATTAAAGCTAAACAACAAGGAATTATTCCAGAAACTAAAAGCGACCGAAAAAGAAATGTTCTCAGAAGGACAGGTGGTTCGGGATCTAGAATCCCACATACGTCAAATCCAAACAGACCTCCACAACACCGTGGGGTTCATTCAAGATCCTAAGTTGCTCAAAGATCACATCAAAGCCGTGTATCATAAGTACGCGAGCGGTGAAACGCTAGATAGTGCCAATATCGACGCGGACATTCAGAAAGAGTATGCGAGACAACGTGAACATCTAGAGAGAAATATAGCGTCACTTAGAAAGAAGTTGAATAAGGATACTAGTCTACAGAAAGCCGATAAGGTTAGGATAATGCAGGACAATGTGACGCTGATAAAGGAGATTAACGACCTTCGAACGGAACTCAAGCTCGCTCGCAGCCGGGTCAACGACTTGGAGGCTCAGATGGGGTTGTCCAATAAGGGGGGAGACGCATTGGTTGCCGAGGAAACGAGACCCGATTCGCGGAACCGACAGAGCGATGACTCACACCAACGGGTAATCGAGTTGCAACACGCGGAGATCCGTCGTCTCCAGTCGGACCTTCACGAAGTTCGAACCGCGATGAAACTCAGACCGGGCAGTGGTGGAAGACTGCCCCCCGTAGTCACTGCCGAATCATAAATCAACACTTATTATGTTAAAATTCTGCAAATTGTTTTGTCGGTATTTAAATAAACTACCGTAGAAAAATTAGCTTATTTTATATTAAAATTACCAATTTAACTTCGAATTATGAAATTGTAAATATATTAATATGAATAAATATTTCTTTCTTTTTTTCATTATAAATGAATGCTACATTGTAATACACGTTATGCTATTAATGTAGCGACATAACTAAGCTATAAAGAAACTTATCTTAAAATTTCGGATACATAAATTATTATTAATCAAACAAAAACAAATTGTTATTAAAATTATACTAATTAATAGTTGATTATAATTTATACGATTAAACAAATATACAGTACAATGTTTATAAGTTTAATGTTGGAATTGGAATAATCAAAGTACATGTTATATTAATATCAAAATTAATTTTCGTAATAATTATATAATATTAATTAATATTAATTTAATTGTAAGACTTATTTTAAGGAACCGCCACTTTCATTTACAGCGTCAGATTATAATATTTCACTATATGGAAAATTTATGTTTTTATTTATGTATTTATGTTTTTATTTTAACACAGTCAATGAAAACCAATAGTAACAGGGCAAGGCTTTGTCCAAAATGAATAATTTTTGGTATAAGGGTCAATCGATAACTGAAGGTTGTTTTAAAAAATTTTTTTGTAATATAGTTATAATAATTTAGTGCTATTTAGTAGCATAAAATTATTACTATTATTACTAAAAACACTACTCCTCGAACAAACATTAGTTATATAACGAGTTATTTCGTATGTATAATTAGGATATAGTGTTGAATAAAAGTATTGGTGGACATTTTTTGATATTGATTATTTCCAATTTTATTACCAAATTAATTAATTATTTTCATATTTTTTTTAAAAAATTAGCATTTTTCACATTTCGAAGCCAATAAAATGAGTTAGGATCAAAATTTTAAAATTCTGACCAATACATTTGAAGTCACCAAGCTTGTGATTACTGTGTCCAAATGTCATCAAGAAATCAACATTTCATTCTGAAACAATGTTAAATAAAATTAATAGTTAAAGGTTCAGAACGCCGATAAGTTGACATGATGTACCAAAATTCTGGACATCATAGTGTGTAAAGTTCATAGATGCGCACGCAGGTCATAACGCTCAAAAAAGTGTTACATTTCACACGATTATGTATAAAATCGTAATTCAATTACAAACGAAAACTAATGAAAACAGAGAACATTACTACATAAAACTAAAAAGAGGGTGAATTTCCAGCACAGTGGCCAAATCGTTGCCTTGCTTACACTTCAAAGTTGATTTTTACATAAATGTAATAAAGTAAAACGTATATGACATTAAATTAAGAATTTTCCACTTTGCCTAAACAGCAATATAATTGTGTACGTTAGAGAATCAGTTGAATGAGATGATAGATTGGTGAAGTCGAAAAGGTCGCGATTTTGGTGTTTCCCTAAAATATACTAAAATTTACAGGCTGTAAATCAATATCGTTTAAGCTACCATGTAAAACATATTATTCACTTATCCAAATATATCAACTTTAATAAATTAATTATTTGCGTCGATTTTCTCCTGAAAAGCGATGAGTTATGATTTGGACTGCCCCTCTCTTTAAATGGTACATTTGATATCATTACAAAAATCCATTAACCATTTATTTATTATCAGTAAGGCGTCGAACACGACATTTTGGTCTATGTGTTTGTGTGTGACGTAATAATTAACCGTGGCACGGACCGTCATCATATTCGCACCGCAAATACCTTTCGAATGATATTTGCAGATAGGGGGGGGGGGGGGGGGGGGGGCTGGACGCAATAAAAATTCATTCCTCTCCTGGGGAAATTCGACGCAAATAACAGCTGATTACTCTCAAAAATAAAACTGTAACCTGTCCTATTGTGTTTAGTTTATTGTTTTGGTTAAAATAACATTTCACTGTAACCTGTTCCTTTCCCTAAATTGAGAATTTAACATTGAGGCGGGATATTAATTCGCCAAGATGGGATTTGCGTCAGTTTCCCCCCTGTCTTGATATTTGTTGACAAATAGAAATATAGAAATATCGTACAGATATTTTGGCCACTTTGCAGGCGCGTAAATTATAATCAAGTTTAAATTGAAAGCCAAAACAATTTATAATAATTTAATCAATAAAACCTACTCTACATAATCTCAGAAAGATTGGATTACAAACGATTAAATAAATTAACCGAAAATATTATAATGATCATGAACTCAAATCATAAGAATCAGTAATTAATATCTAAACACTAACATTATACCGGAAATTGTATACAAAAGACACAGAAATCTTGTCTGATTTAAAAACGAAAGAACAATGAAAAGAAATATGTTTTTAATTATTGTGAATGTCTCGAAGGGCCACTAACAGCATTAATGGCCAATATTGCGTTCGTGACATATTGGTTAGAAGAGTTCAAAATAAACATATCAAAAACAAAAAACAATACGTATATAAAACATAAACTTACTATTATGAACCAGAATATCGTAAACTCTTAAATAAACTAATCTATATACTAAGGCTTCCGTTCGTCAGTGAACAAAAACAAATTCGTGACAGACCTGTTATACTTGCGTGTAAGTTAGACAGACGTGACAATTTGTGAGAAAATTTATAACTCTTGCTATAAATAAAACACAACACTGCATAAATTTTAAATTTGTTGAAAAAATAAACAAAAATTGTTGCAAGGAGGTTTAAATTATATAAATCATAGCGGGAAGTGATGTAAAGTCCGAGATTAAAATCCCTGAAAAAAGGAAGTAATTTATGTACATACAGCCCCACTGAAAAGGTCTTTCAGCATAATGTTGTCAAGATTTATTTAAATAACATATATTTATATTTATATATATTTAAATAACAAATATGTTAGTAATACAATACAAATACTATAATATTAGCATACCACTCACCCCTAATGAAATGAAACTAAGTATAATATAATTCCTAAAAATAATAAAAAGTGCCCGATGTCAGTGAATAGTCGCGTGATTATACCACACATAGAAGTCACGTGTTTCCAATGGTTGTTAGTCAGTCACGTGTTTCCAATGGTTGTAAGTCAGTCACGTATTCTACCCATAGTCACGTGACTGTATGTGGGATAAAACTATAATCACGTCATTACATGGAAATTGTGTGGTTGTTATATTCTTACATGGTTCCGCGGATAGTCACGTGGTTCCAGAGAGAGTCACGTGGTTCCAGAGAGAGTCACGTGGTTCCAGAGAGTCACATGATTCTAGAGAGAGTCACGTGGTTCTAGAGAGAGTCACGTGGTTCCAGGGAGAGTCACGTGGTTCCAGGGAGACTCACGTGGTTCGAGAGAGAGTCACGTGGTTCTAGAAAGAGTCATGTGGTTCCAGAGAGAGCCACGTGGTTCTAGAGAGAGCCACGTGGTTCTAGAGAGAGCCACGTGGTTCCAGGGAGAGTCACGTGGTTCGAGAGAGACTCACGTGGTTCCAGAGAGAGTCACGTGGTTCCAGAGAGAGCCACGTGGTTCTAGAGAGAGCCACGTGGTTCCAGGGAGAGTCACGTGGTTCGAGAGAGAGTCACGGGGTTCTAGAGAGAGTCACGTGGTTCCAGAGAGAGCCACGCTGTTCCAGAGAGAGTCACGTGGTTCCAGAGAGTCACGTGGTTCCAGAGAGAGTCACGTGGTTCCAGAGAGAGTCACGGGGTTCTAGAGAGACTCACGTGGTTCCAGAGAGAGCCACGTGGTTCTAGAGAGAGCCACGTGGTTCTAGAGAGAGCCACGTGGTTCTAGAGAGAGCCACGTGGTTCCAGGGAGAGTCACGTGGTTCGAGAGAGACTCACGTGGTTCCAGAGAGAGTCACGTGGTTCCAGAGAGAGCCACGTGGTTCTAGAGAGAGCCACGTGGTTCCAGGGAGAGTCACGTGGTTCGAGAGAGAGTCACGGGGTTCTAGAGAGAGTCACGTGGTTCCAGAGAGAGCCACGTTGTTCCAGAGAGAGTCACGTGGTTCCAGAGAGTCACGTGGTTCCAGAGAGAGTCACGTGGTTCCAGAGAGAGTCACGGGGTTCTAGAGAGAGTCACGTGGTTCCAGAGAGAGCCACGTGGTTCCAGGGAGAGTCACGTGGTACGAGAGAGAGTCACGTGGTTCCAGAGAGAGTCACGTGGTTCTAGAGAGAGTCACGTGGTACCAGAGAGTCACGTGGTTCCAGAGAGAGTCACGTGGTTTTAGAGAGTCACGTGGTTCCAGAGATAGTATCATGGTTTTACAATTACTACAGGATCGGTCAGATGGGACTGGATGCCGAAGTTTTTCTCGCGGGACTGTACTCGGTTGTGGGACTGTACTGGTAGGCGGGGGAAGATGGCTGCTTGGGGGGCGAAGAACGTGGGGACTCCCTGAGTTGGTAGCGATGGGGCGGGGTCGACCGATGGGAGGAGGGGGACACGGGGTGATGGGGGGACCGATGGGAGGGGGAAACCGCAGCGTGGTGGGGGGACCGATGGGGGGGCGACTTCATCAGCTGTTGGCCAAGAGTGATAGAAAGTTCTGAGTTACGTAACTCGAATTGTTGACACTTTTTAATAAGTTCGGAGTTGGCCCGTTTGAGTGCGTCGTTCTTAGAGACCGAGGTCTGTAGAGCGACCTGAGAACGTTTCAATTCGAGTTCCATAAAAGCAAGTTTATCAGTGAGTTTGTCTTCCATATTCATGTAGGCCTTTATGAGCGTCGGTTTCGGGAGGGTATACAACTCGTCGCTGTGTACCTGACTCCAAGTCTTCTTAAAGTCTTCCTCGTAGAATCTCTCGTGTAACTCGTCGTCCTGCTCTTCGATCCCACTGCTGCAGTCGCTGGACCCGTAGTCCGCGCTCGACAGCAACGCCATGCCCCCGCCCGTCGCTGCGCTCGTCGGAGTGTTGTCGATCTTCATCCCGGTACCGGACTCCAACTCGTGGTCCGCCATTAGGAACTGCGTGGTGTTCTCCGGGGCGCGCGGCACGTTGCTTTTCTCCGGTTGCCGGTTGCGGCGTTTTCGTTTCCGTCGTTGTTTGGGTTGGTCGCACAGCGTCTCAACGGCTTTCTTTAACTGGCTGATGCTCGGGCTCGGAGTCGCCCAGTGGATCCGACTGTCCGACTCGGAACAGCATCGTTTACGGCGCCGAGCCAACGCCGCCGTTTTGACGTCCATAATGATGTCATTGGTCGCCCCGGATTGGTTGGAATTTTTCGTCGAATTATTGGTCTGCTCCGCGTTATTAGACCCCTGAGGACAGCTAAAACTATCCATGGTTGATGGTAAATATTTACTTATTTAACAGTTTGATTCGATCGGCTCAAACATATCTCGAAAAACAAACTGGTAAAACATAAACAATCCCCTATACATTTTAAATTAAGTAAAAAAAACTCAGTCAGCCTGTCCAGTATTTATTATCCACTATCAGAACGAGGTAGCCAATCAAGGGTTCTCTTTTTTTTTATCACAACAAACAAATCATACAGTTGCCTAATTGAACAGGGAAGGCAATTGCTAGGGGTTGCTCTGGAGACCAAAGGGAAGACCAATCAGCACCCAATATTGTTATCAGCTGATGGCCGCTGCAGCTAAAGATGAAAACATTGCTGTTATTGAGCGTTATTCTTCAGCATAGCATAGCTATTGGATTGGCTCACTAATGTCATTAATCCCATTATAATTCCTTAACATTTCGATTATGTACACAAATGTTTCCATATTATGGGGCGAGCCGTATTGTGAGCTAAACCTAAACAATAGCAATTGGTTATACTCAGTCTATGGAGCGTCTGGAATACATACATGTGAGTAGGCCGACCCCGACCTCACTACTAGGACGCATCGTGAACTGGCCCCGCCCTCAAATCGCGATAAGCAATGTAAATCACAAATAATAATAATATGATGTAAGGGCCTTTATGGCAATCAGTTGGAGCCCATGTCGTGAAATCATTCCAGAACATATATTTCCTATTACGCTAATATTATGTTTTCTTTTTCGACTTCGATTTCCGGAGGGATCTTCTATGACGAATATATATTTATTTAACGTGGGGTTATTATTTATTTTATTTATTTATTTATTTAACGTGAATGTGCCATCCAGAGATTTGGTGTCCTCAGCAGTTAGAGCCCAGCCTCAAACTACTACTGCTCTAAATGCTAAATAATCATACCTTAAGTTTCCGATGAATTCTATTTGACTTCCAAATCCTGGAAAGCCGATTAAATGCTGCCCATGCCTCCCCCGTACGTATTCGAAGGTCCTCACCTGACTTCCGGATCCATGATCCCGGGTAACAGAAGACGTCCACATGCTCAAGCATACCATCATTTGAGCTTATGAGAGACTTAGAGACTTGCTGAGGACTTTCAAAGTTAACTGTCAAAATGTTGGTCTTTTTGGAGTTAATAAAAAGACCTACACTAGAAGCAAGCAGCCTGTTCTAATGAGCTGAGGAGCCGTTGGGCTCCCTCAGGCCTGGATAAGGGGGAGGCTGTGTGGCCGTGGGCTGCAGCCCTCGGCCCAAGCGACTGAATCGGCCCTTTCAAAAACTTAGTGCCGGTAGGCTGTAACCAGGGGCCCCGTCTTGAAACGGGCTCGGGAATTACCGATGAGTGGATGAGTAATACAAAAGTAATCCTTAAAAGACCCCGCTCGGCACAAAACTTCTATTTTATATCACAAAGTTATAAACAGGTTTTCCAAAAAATTTCCGCTCGCTTCGCCCGCATTTACAATGTAAAACGAGCTATAAAGTCAAGGTAAGCCTTGTGTGTAGCGGTATAATTAGTCTATAAGAGATTTAGGAACTCTCCTCATTGACAGACATCCATATTTCCTCTGTCAGCCGCTAGGAGGAGTGACTAGTTCCCTGCTGTGTGCTAGACTGCTGTGTAAAGCCCCATAAACGCACGGAGGGAAGCCCTAACGTGTTCACGTTATCGTTTATTGTTGTCAGGAATATTTAATAGAAATTAAATTCGTCCAAATTGCCAATAGTCAATTATTTAGACTGATAATATCGTTTTTGTTTCTTACATAACCAAACAAATGGCTCGAACCCACAACCTCTGGAACCAGAGATATAAATTCAGGGCAGCGGATTAAACCACAATGCCATGGCATAACATGGTTAAAGAATACGGCCCATTGGGCCCATTCGACGATATTTCAATAAAATTTATTTCAGTAAAATTTCGGCTATGTAGACTATAAACATTGATAACTAAACTATCTCAAAAGTTCATTCACAGGTTCCTTTATACAATTTTAAATTACTGTGGAATTCTAATTGCGGAATTCTTAATAATGTTAGAAATTGTGGTCAAAATTTGAAATTTACTGCCTAGGGGCATTGAAGCAGCTCTGATTGTATTGAAACCATCCAATAATATTGACCACTCCATATTTTATAGAACCCCCCCCCCCCCCCCCTGGACGGACAATTAATGCCATCAAAGAACTTAAAGTCAGTATTTTTAATTTCCTTTCCTTTTTTTTTAGTTTTTTTAGTTTAGTTTTTTGTGTAACATTTAACCTGCTAACTTGGTTACTAAATTGCATACTGTATTCGTTTTTCACGTTATTTTTCTGCCGTCGGAAATGGCCCTTTTAAATACCCTGATAATCTTAATCCGGCCCTTTTTACGGCAAGTAAAAACTTTAAAAACTTTTTACTTTAAACGGCACTTTTTTTATAACTCTTCAATTATCCTTCTAAGTGCCAAAATGGGCTCCATGGTCTCACGACCTTTACAGAACCCATTCTGATTTCCATGGAGCAGTCTCTCAATGGGATCCCTGATGCGATTTAATATAATTATATTGTATAGTTTTGCAGCAATCGAGATCAAGGAGATACCCGAAAATAAACATAGTGTTAGGTTGCCCTTCTTGGGAACTGGCACCAACTTTATTTGTTGGTGCCAGTTTAGGCGAGGGTAAGGACAGGGTGCTTACATAGCCGAGGCGCTGAGGATAGGGTGCTTAGCCTACTACGCGAGGGTAGGGCAGGGTGCTTACTAGGCGATGACAGGGCCGGGTGCTTACATAGCCGAGGGTAGGGCGGGGTGCTTACGGAGCCGCGAGTAGGGCATGGTGCTTACATAGGCGAGGGCAGGGCAGGGTACTTACATGGGTGAGGGTAGGGCAGGGTGCTTACATAGCCGAGGGTAGTGCGTAGAGCTGTAGCGCGGCTTGGTGGAAAGCTACGCCATCAATTCAAATACCGCGCCGAGCTCAGAATTTCTCCCATTGCCGATGCTACGCTGGCTGGGCTGCCCCGGCGCATCGGCAGTTCATCCATGACATCTCTGCACCAGCCCTTCACATTAGCACATTTCTGCGCCAGCTCCCTGCGTAAGTTGAAATACTGCGCGGAACGTGTTCGGCGTACAGTTGTACAGGAGAACCCTACTGCGTGCGTGCGGAGGTAGAATAAAACGTCTGTCCTTAACTGATCTGATCTCTGGATCTGGCGGCATCTGATCCTATAACCAATCAGGAGAAAGATAATATTTACCTACTGTAACTGTCTGTTAAGTAAATAATCAATACAGCAATAGGGGATCGCGTTTCACGTTGCCCTGTTACATAGACCTATCAGTATCGTCTTATGATATAGCAGAGCAGTCATACCGGTATGCAGCAAGGCATGTTATTAATTAAAAATGCGATATATACTGTAGGATGAAGGATGGCGGGTATGAAATTTGTGTGATTGCCCCAGCAAAGATGGATAGTTTCAGATGTAAACAACTTTTATAGATTTAGTTGGTGTTAAAACATTAAATATTTTATTAAAAACAATACAGCCTTTGCTGCAATATTTTGGTAAATCTTTCTTGTTAATACAGTAGTTATCATTATTAATAGTTAAAGGTAATTAATTATAATTAATATTATTAAATAATGATACTTATTACTGTATTAATATATTACATTTAAAATATGTATTGTTTGTTTGTTACTCTAAAGGGAAGGCAGAAGGCAGGAAGGGGTATCTGTACTGCCGAATATGGCGACGAAACACTTAACATGCAGACATGCCCCATATTGCCATGATTGCCAGCTGGATATAGAGGAGTTTATACCCAGACGATGAAGGAATATGGGAAGGTGGATGGGAATGTGGGAATCAATAAACGCTGTTGTTACCTTTACCTTCCAATTGAAGGAAAAGAGCCGGAAATTTCTAACCAAAACAATAAACGACGTTGTTACCTACAAATTCTGAAATTGAGGGAAAGGAGCAGGTTACAGGGGCGGGCTTTTCTAATCAAACAATAAAATTTGTTGATATCTACCATAATTGAAGGAAAGGAGCAGGTTTCAGAGGCAGGCTTTTCTAACCAAGACAATAAACGATTTTGTTTCCTATCAATTGAGGGAAAAGATAATGTTACCGAAGCTGTCTTATTCTAACCAAAACAAATAAACAACCATCCTGCCACCTTCCTATCCACCCACCTTCTTACTAACCGTCCGACTGACCGATCAACAGATCATCCCCCTCAAAAAATAATAAAGGACATCGCGCAGCACGTGAATACAAAAATACCCCTCATGTGAATTTTCCCAGGCTGATTGGGAAGATGGTCGAAAATACGAAAGTTCCTTAATGATAGTGAATGTGTCAAATTCCTTTCCGATGTGTTTATTTTTTCGCTGGGAAACGGAATCCTGTGAAACTCTGAAACTCCACATGGCGCCGCATTTACATACACTGATTACAAATACTCTACGTCCGTGTTTTATCGCATGGCGCATTTACATACACTGATTCCAAATAGGCCTACTCTACGTCCGCGTTTTATCTAAGTCACCGTTTTGGTTTTATTGGCGTTATAAAACTCGAAACATACTGTATTCGTTTCGTACCTTGTTCATATAAGTATAAACTAATAGTATAAACCACAACACTAACTGACTAAGGTGGAAACAAGTGTCAGATATCGTCAGATCAGATCAGATCAGCCCATACAAATTACCTTAATATAATAAGGACAGACGTTTTAGCCATCCTAGTGAGTGCCGGTACCGGTACCGGGTAATTGTATGGGCGCGTCATGGATGTACAATACAGCAATACAGCAATAATTCCTGAATTCGTTGAGACTGTGTCCTGGCTCCTGAGTGGACCCAGCTAGAGCACTAAACAGATAGAGGTAATTTAGCTGTTTACTGGTTTACCTCTGCCAGTCCTTCAGATGTTGTAGAATCCCTTTGCTGTGCTGCAGCGCTACCGGCTGACCGGTGTCCGGTATTATGTATTACATATTATTATTATTTAATTTCGTCAGTTCGTACATTACAGCTGTACAGCATTAGGCTATAATTTATTATAATCTTATAAGTACGACACCGTATGTAAATAAGCCGAATACGGTAGCACAAACAGACAAATACCGGTACTGAAATAAATATAAGGTAACATAGTGGGTAAACAAACTAAGACAACAAACAGACAAAGAGAGTGACAGTTGGATAATTTAGACATACCATCCAGCCATCTCTGTTGGTGCTGTTAGCTTTAATTTTCGTCTTTGGTACATAACATAGCATATTTATTTCTTTCATAACAAATTGCACATAATTTAAACATATAATGTACCGGTACCGGTACAGACAGACGTATAAATCATAACACAGAAATTGCGATGACTATAGGCAGGCATACAAAGAAAACATGGCTGCATGGCACATGGTGGTGACCTATCTGCCTATAAGTGAAAAATAACTAATTAGGCTGTTAGGCCTAAGAAGTAACCACGTAGTTTAAAATCTCGTTTAATTCTGATTACAGGATTAGTCAAAATTATCTACTGAACTCACGTTTAATTTGCAATTTAAAATATCGAGTGCCAAATTTATTCGCCATTGATCACAACTATTCAATGTTGCATAGGCCTATGTCTGTATGTTAGAGAGTTTGCAATTTTCGATGTAAGAGTGCGGAGGTCATAAATTCGACATAAATTACCAATTGTCCAATTGTTGGCCTAAAAACTAGTAGGCCTACAATAAATTCTCAGCAAATTACACAACGTAAACGGGTTAGCAAAATACAAAATAGAACTCTTGTAGAAGTGAATTTAACTTGCCAATTAATTATCCCCTTTTTCTTAAATATCTAAATGCATTTTATTTTGAAAGTCAAGTACCGTACATTACCGGTATCTATGTAGGTAGAGCCTCCCTCAGTCTCAGTCCATCACCCACGGTAAAGTCAGAAAGTAACCCCGTGTAATGTAATTTTACCATCCGGCAGTCCGGCTCCCTCCACTCTCCACATAGACCCCACCCCAAACATGTAGTATGATTGATGAATAACATAAATATTTTATTTTAATTTTACTTTTAGTTTGCAACTATCTGACTTTTGCATAATGTATTACCGGTAAGCTATTAACCTTGCATTTTAAGTTCCTGTTTTCTTAGTATTATCTCTTAGTTTAATAGGCCTACCGGCAACCGGTACAGGTATTGGTTAAATATAAAAACCTTGATTTGAATAAAACTTTTAAAGTCAGAAATTAGCAATGGCGTACAACTACTTCGTAACGGCTCACAAGCCATCCGCAGTCACCGCCAGTTTAACTGCCAATTTCACCTCACCATCGGATCTGAACCTTTTAGTCGCCAAAACCAGCCAACTCGAGATATACCTGGTGACGCCCGAAGGCCTTCAACTATTCAAAGAGATACCCATTTACGGGCGGATTGCCGTCATGGAAATCTTCCGACCGCCGGAAGTGAAAACCGATTTAATTTTTATATTAACGGAGAAATACAACGCGTGTATTCTAGAATGGTCGGGTTCGCATAGCGAAGGCGTTGTACTAACTCGGGCGCAAGGCAACGTGCAGGATAAAACGGGGCGGGAGGCGGAAATCGGGTTGTTAGGGGTAATCGATCCACAATGTCGTATAATCGGACTCCACATCTACGACTGCCTCTTTAAGATCATCAACATCGAAAACGTTCCTCTCAACGGCTGTGCAGAGTTCAAAGCCTTCACAATCCGCATGGACGATGTCAGTGTTAGTGTCATTGGTATGCAGTTCCTCTACAACTGCGAGCGACCTACCTTGGCCGTCCTGTACCAAGACCCGCACGGTCGACACGCCAAGACCTATGTGGTTGACGTGACAGAGAAGGAACTGCGCCCGGGACCGTGGAGCCAAGAGAACCTCGAATCCGAAGCTTCTCTTATCGTTAATATCCCCGACCCGTTCGGCGGGGCCCTCATTATCGGACAGGAGACCATCATGTACTTCCGTGACTCTGTCGTTCTCTCGCTCACCTTCCCCGCAATCAAGGGCTCCCCCATCATCACCTATAACCGAGTCAGCGTCGACCGTTACCTCCTTGCCGACGACCTCGGCCAACTGTTTATGCTGCTCCTCACGACTTCCCCCACCGCCGGCGTCTCGGATATTAAACTCAAACTGTTGGGCGAGACGTGTATCGTGCAGACCATCTCCTACCTCGACAACGGGTTCGTATTCCTCGGCTCCCGCGTGGGCGACTCACAGCTAGTCCGTCTCCTCGGCGACCAGTCCCTAGTCCCCGCGGGCACCGAGTCCCGTATCCAAGTCCTGGACTCGTTCCCCAACCTCGGTCCCATCGTCGACATGGCCGTGGTCGATATCGAGCGACAGGGCCAGGGTCAGGTGATCACCTGTTCCGGTATACTCAAGGAGGGATCCCTGCGGGTCATTAGGAACGGGATTGGGATTCAGGAGCACGCGTCCATCGACCTCCCGGGGATAAAGGGATTGTGGCCCTTACGGATAGACGACCAGGAACACGACAATAATCTGGTGAGTATAACGGGATAATTAATTATAATAGATTTATAAAATGAGCATATAGGGAGACAAAAAGGTATATTGTTATAAATAAATTAATTTGTATAAAATATATATATATAATTTGTATTAAGCCGTGATTTTAGCACCAAAAGCACATAAAGACAGTTTTGAATATTTAAGTCGTGTTCATACAAAATTTAATTTTGACGCGCCCAGTGGGAGCGACTTTTCGAGTTGGCGGGACAGTTCAATAATGGGTACGTAGAGGCGTGCCCCCGTGCAGTTTTGAGTGACAACGTATTTTGGTTTTTTTTATTTAATGAATTGCGGACAATGACTTTGTAAATAACTTCTGTATAAAATATGAAAAGCTAAAAATAGAATAGTTATCAGCAATTTTATTTCGAAATGCCTATAAAGGGTGCGAGTGATTCAGTCACCCGAGGGCGCCGTAACTCTTTTTCTTTTTCGATTTTATGTGTTGGGAGTTAGCGTAGATTGTTGGTTGTGGATTGATTCCAAGGTATTCAAATTCATTGGAATTAGTTATAGAGGCCCCGCTGTATGTGTGAACTAATCAGTATGGGGGAAACCTTTTCTAAACTTAATTAATTGGTTTTCACCAATTTACCTCCATCTCCCGGAATCTTTATTTTGCTTCTGGCCGGAACCGGAATTTCGTATAATTTGTGAAATTCACTAAATAACCCATGAAACTTTATAACGTGGGGGATTTAAATTTCTAAAGCCAAGTTTACTAATGAGATCAATCAGCACCGTGGGGTGAGTTTTGGTGGGAGAGTGGCCTGGCACGGAAGCAGGGTAAGCTGGTTATGGGGCCGGGAGGTGGGGGGGGGGGGGGGGGGGGGGGGAGGTTATAGGCTCATACCTAAAAAACCTACATTGACCAAAACCCTAAAGGGTATCGCGTCATTAGGAGCAGGTTACAGTGACACATGTCATTCGAACAAACACAATAAACGAGAGTCAATAGTAGAGGTTACAGTTTAATTTTTGCTGGGAATAAATACATGATAAGAACTAGCTTTGGTAAAACTTTATAGAAATAAACCTGTATTATGCGGCACCTAATGTCGCAGGACCTGTACGTAATAAAGTTTTATATTAGATTTAGGTTATCGTAGTGTATTTGTGTAATATTATATTTGGCTGCAAAGCTTTAGGGTAATCCTATATGTACCTATATACATTGTTTGAACTTCCAAATACTTAAATTCCAATTAATTATATTTGTGTTGGGTATATTAATAATTAGTTCAGTCGTTATTGCATTTCATAAAAAATCTCCAGAACGATACAAGTTTCACTCAGTTAATGTAAATTAATACGGTTGTGAATGGTATATGAATTCTGCAGTAGGTGGTGTAACAGCTTGTGGGACCATTTTAGTTTGATTATCAGACGATATTTTTTTGGAAATGTGTTAAATTTATACCATCAAAATTGAATTCACTTTAAAAAACGGAGTGGTAGCAGTGAATTTTCCCTTGTTGAAAGTATTGAAATGTATCTTACACTACTTGGTAAGTATAATATGTTAAAAAAATATATAAATTTTCATAATAATTTAACAAACGAATTGTAACTATCAAACTAGTTAGCAACCTCATAATTCCGATAAAATCCCGACTTTAATCGGGCAAAACCCGCCGTAATTCCGGCCGGAACGGAATTCCGGGACTCCCTCCTTAACCATTTGTATTATGTATAATAAATAGTATGGCTGTAGTACCCGAAGTTGTGGAAGACCGTCGAATATCAGGTTACAGTATTATTTTTGACAGTATTCAGCTGTTATTTGCTTCGAATTTCCTTTGGAGTGGAGAGGGATGAATCTTGATAGCCCCCCCCCCCCATCCTCATCTGTTAGGAAAACGCGCTCGAAAACGCGTTTGATTCAGTACCGGTAACAATTTGTTTCTAAATATTATACGTTTGTTGTCTAGGTGATCTCCTTCGTGGGACAGACCCGAGTCCTCCGACTGGCTGGAGAGGAGGTGGAGGAGGTCGACTTCGCCGGGTTCACCCTGGACCGGGAGACCCTGTACGCGGGGAACGTGAAGGGGGGCCGGCTGGTCCAGGTGGTGGACAGGGGGGTCCGTCTGATAGCCGGGGACGGGGCCGCGTTGCTGAGCGAGTGGCGCCATCCAGCGGGGAACAACGTGAGCGTGTGCGCCTGCAACGGGGTGCAGATTCTAGTCGCGGTGGGGCGCGAGTTGTTCTGTCTGTCCGTGGGGGCCGGGGTCCTGGAACTGAGTGGGTCCACCGAACTCGATTACGAGGTGGCTTGCATAGACGCGGCGCCTCTGGGGCGGAGGGAGGAGGCTCGCTTCTGCGCGGTCGGCCTCTGGACCGATATATCGACGCGAGTCCTCGAGTTACCGAGTCTTTCAGAGTTGGATCGCTCCTCTTTGGGAGGTGAGATCATTCCGAGATCCATATTGATTATCGAGTTGGACGGTTCGCCTTACGTGCTGGTCGGGCTGGGCGACGGGAACGTTACGTATTACGTAGTGGATCCGGGTAGCGGGAGGCTGCACGGTCGGAAGAAGGTCAGCATCGGGACGCAGCCTGTCCTACTGCGGCGGTTCGCAACGCGTACAGGCGCCTCGGTATTCGCGTGCACAGATCGACCTACAGTCGTCTACTCGAGTAATAAAAAACTCCTATTCAGTAACGTTAACCTCAAGGAAGTCTCCTACATGTGTCCTATAAACGCGACAAGTTACCGGGACAGTCTGGCCTTAGCGAATCACAGCTGTTTGATCGTAGGAACAATCGATGAGATTCAGAAGTTACACATTCGAACGATCCCATTGGGTGAGACTCCCCGTCGTATCGCTTACCAGGAGTCCACCCAGACGCTGGCCCTGGTCACCACACGTCTGCTGCGGCTCTCCGAGGACGCGAGACCCTCCGCGAGCACCTCGGCTCTCGCCTCCGCCGGTTCCGAGTCGTCCCACTCCGGGGATCCCGAGTTGGAGATCTCGAACCTCATCGTCCTGGACCAGCACACCTTCGAGTCGTTGTACAGCTACCAGTTCCGGGATCACGAGTCGGTGCCCGCGGTGACCTCGATGCGGCTCGGCGACGCGGTTTACTACGTCGTCGGCACCGGGATGATCTACGCGGACGAGCCCGAACCGAAAGAAGGCAGAATCGTCGTGTTTCAATGGATCGACGGGAAAGTTCTAGAACTCGTACACGAGAAAGAAGTTAAAGGAGTCGTCTATAATTTCGCGGAACTTAGTGGTAAACTGCTAGCGAGTACTAACAGCATCGTAACGCTGTACACCTGGGATCCCGTGGCTAAAGAACTGAAGGTTGAATGTCGCGATTACAACAACATCATCTCGCTGTACCTCAAGTCTAAAGGTGACTTCGTGTTGGTCGGGGATCTAATGCGATCCGTGAAGTTGATGGTTTATAAATCGATGGAGACTTCCTTAGAGGAGATCGCGAAGGATCCCTCGGCTAATTGGATGACCGCCATAGAGGTAATAGACGACGATCACTTCCTCGGCGCCGAGAACAATTACAATATATTCGTTACCGAGAAGGACAGTGGTGCCGATACCGAGGATGAGCGGTCTAGATTGACCACGGTGGGGCAGCTGCATATCGGGGAGTTCGTCAACGTGATCAAACACGGTTCCTTGGTGATGGGGGGAACCGGCGAGTCTGTAACTCCTGTCTCCCCTCAGGGGATCATATTCGGCACCGTTGAGGGCTCCCTCGGACTCATTCTCAACATCCCCAGCGACTTCTTCTCCGTCTTAGAGGTCCTCCAAAGCAACCTTAAGCGCATCATTAAAGGCGTTGGGTTGATCGAGCACACGTTCTGGAGGGCGTTCAGTAACCTCCAGAAGGTTGAACCCCATCGCGGGTTCATCGACGGGGATCTTATCGAGAGGTTTCTGGATCTAAAGCGAGAGGATATGGAGGCTGCCATAGCGGGTGTTCGTGTGGACGATGGTACTGGTGCTGTTACTCAAGCTACTGTAGATGATGTTATAAAGATAGTTGAAGAACTTAGCCGAACTCATTGACCATAATATTATTATTTTAATAATATTTTTGCTCTTACATTATATTGTACAGAAAATAAATCTAAGTTTATACGGATTTCTCCTTGAGATATTAATTAAATTTGAAACCAAAACCTTTCATGTTAGTTAGTTAGTTAATAAAAAAAACTAATAAACCACGCCAATGGGACAATTTCTATTACAAAACTATAAAATGTTGCACTTTTTTTTAGCCAAGAAGTTTCGGATTATTTCATCAGCCATCGTTTCGTAATATTAAAATTGTGTAATAAAACTTCATACACAATACAAAGTATCTTACACAGCTGGTTATTATTCTCGTATCTTTATTTTCTCTTACTCGCTACTTTATTTCGTGTAACAAGCGAGAAATGCGTCAAATTATCATATAATAATAACAGTGTCTAGTCGGTCAGAGAGTCTAGCTGAGCCTTGGTTTGCGTAGAAGTATGATTAGTGGAGCGCATGTTGGAAATTTTTTAACTCTAATAAGTCGGTCAATTTTTTTATAATGAAACCAAAGTTGGTAACCATAGTGAAAAGATTTAAATTCTACACACAGATAGACTTATATAGTTCCTTTGTTAGGCGCTAGGTGGCGATTTGAAAGCAACCTAGATGTAATTATAATAATTATAATTGCGACAATAAATAATTGTTGCCGTAATAAATAATTATTTATACTCAAGTTATTAGCCAAAACGTATGAGCTAGTCTGATTTTTGACAAGCCATCGATTTTTCAATTGATAAAAGCCTTTTTCATAAAAACGGCTCTCTCGGTCGGTACGAATAAATTATTTTATATTTAAAGTTATTTTTTAATATTTTTAGCAGGGGTAAAAAATTTCGTTGAATTTCAATCATTTTTGACAAAGTTATTGTTCAACAAAGAAAATTGGTATTATCTAAAATAGGGGGAAGGTTTGAATTGTTCCTTAAACTTTAAACACCCATATCTCAGAATGAAATTTTTTTTATGTAAAATTCTACTCTCCACTAATTTTAACTGAAATTAGTTTAAATTTTGGTTCCAAAGGTACTCTGAACTGAACACTTGTTCAGGGTACCATTCTTCCAAAATTATTTTGAACACATATTATTGGAGAAATTGCCTTTGGCGCTAAAAGGCGCTTCTGGCCATTACGGAGCCATTTTGGGGCCAATTTTAAAAATATTGGTTTGACTATTCTTAAATAACCCAGACGGTGTTTAGTAGAACAAAAAATAATTTCCAGTTATCTTCAGTTTAGTAGGGCCTACAGTTTAGTGGGGCCTACAGTTTAGTAGGGCCTACAGTTTAGTAGGGCCTACAGTTTAGTAGGGCCTACAGTTTAGTAGGGCCTACAGTTTAGTAGGGCCAACAGTTTAGTAGGGCCAACAGTTTAGTAGGGCCTACAGTTTATTAGGGCCTACAGTTTATTAGGGCCTACAGTTTATTAGGGCCTACAGTTTATTAGAGCCTACAGTTTATTAGGGCCTACAGTTTAGCAGGGCCTACAGTTTATTAGGGCCTACAGTTTATTATGGCCTACAGTTTAGTAGGGCCAACAGTTTATTATGGCCTTCAGTTTAGTAGGGCCTACAGTTTATTATGGCCTTCAGTTTAGTAGGGCCTACAGTTTATTATGGCCTTCAGTTTAGTAGGGCCTACAGTTTATTATGGCCTTCAGTTTAGTAGGGCCTACAGTTTATTATGGCCTTCAGTTTAGTAGGGCCTACAGTTGAGTAGTAGTATGGACAACAGTTTAGTAGGACCTACAGTTTAGTGGGGCCTACAGTTTAGTAGTGCCTACAGTTTATTATGGCCTTCAGTTTAGTAGGGCCTACAGTTTATTATGGCCTTCAGTTTAGTAGGGCCTACAGTTTATTATGGCCTTCAGTTTAGTAGGGCCTACAGTTTATTATGGCCTTCAGTTTAGTAGGGCCTACAGTTTATTATGGCCTTCAGTTTAGTAGGGCCTACAGTTGAGTAGTAGTATGGACAACAGTTTAGTAGGACCTACAGTTTAGTGGGGCCTACAGTTTAGTAGTGCCTACAGTTTATTATGGCCTTCAGTTTAGTAGGGCCTTCAGTTTAGTAGGGCCTACAGTTTATTATGGCCTACAGTTTAGTAGGGCCTACAGTTTATTATGGCCTTCAGTTTAGTAGGGCCTACAGTTTATTATGGCCTTCAGTTTAGTAGGGCCTACAGTTTATTATGGCCTTCAGTTTAGTAGGGCCTACAGTTTAGTAGTAGTATGGACAACAGTTTAGTAGGACCTACAGTTTAGTGGGGCCTACAGTTTAGTAGTGCCTACAGTTTATTATGGCCTTCAGTTTAGTAGGGCCTGCAGTTTATTATGGCCTACAGTTTAGTAGGGCCAACAGTTTATTATGGCCTTCAGTTTAGTAGGGCCTACAGTTTATTATGGCCTTCAGTTTAGTAGGGCCTACAGTTTATTATGGCCTTCAGTTTAGTAGGGCCTACAGTTTATTATGGCCTTCAGTTTAGTAGGGCCTACAGTTTAGTAGTAGTATGGACAACAGTTTAGTAGGACCTACAGTTTAGTGGGGCCTACAGTTTAGTAGTGCCTACAGTTTATTACGGCCTACAGTTTATTAGGGCCTACAGTTTAGCAGGGCCTTCAGTTTAGTAGGGCCTACAGTTTAGTAGTAGTATGGACAACAGTTTAGTAGGACCTACAGTTTAGTGGAGCCTACAGTTTAGTAGTAGTATGGACAACAGTTTAGTAGGACCTACAGTTTAGTGGGGCCTACAGTTTAGCAGGGCCTGCCGTTTAGTAGGGCCTACAGTTTAGTGGTAGTAGTAGGGACAACAGTTTAGTAGGGCCTACAGTTTAGTAGTAGTATGGACAACAGTTTAGTAGGACCTACAGTTTAGTGGGGCCTACAGTTTAGCAGGGCCTGCCGTTTAGTAGGGCCTACAGTTTGAGTAGTAGGGACAACAGTTTAATAGTAGTAGGGACAACAGTTTAGTAGTAGTACGGACAACAGTTTAGTCGGGCCTACAGTTTAGTAGTAGTACGGACAACAGTTTAGTAGTAGTACGGACAACAGTTTAGTAGGGCCTACAGTTTAGTAGGGCCTACAGTTTAGTAGTAGTAGGGACAACAGTTTAGTAGGGCCTACAGTTTAGTAGAGCCTACAGTTTAGTAGTGCCTACAGTTTAGTAGGGCCTACAGTTTAGTAGTAGTAGGGACAACAGTTTAGTAGGGCCTACAGTTTAGTAGAGCCTACAGTTTAGTAGTGCCTACAGTTTAGTAGGGCCTACAGTTTAGTAGTACAAAAAATAATTTCCAGTTATCTTCAGTTTAGTAGGGCCTACCGTTTAGTAGTAGTAGGGACAACATTTTAGTAGGGCCTACAGTTTAGTAGAGCCTACAGTTTAGTAGTGCCTACAGTTTAGTAGGGCCTACAGTTTAGTAGTGCCTACAGTTTAGTAGGGCCTACAGTTTAGTAGGGCCTACAGTTTAGTAGTACAAAAAATAATTTCCAGTTATCTTCAGTTTAGTAGGGCCTACAGTGTAGTAGGGCCTACAGTTTAGTAGGACCTACAGTTTATTAGGGCCTACAGTTTAGTAGGGCCTACAGTTTAGTAGGGCCTACAGTTTAGTAGTACAAAAAATAATTTCCAGTTATCTTCAGTTTAGTAGGGCCTACAGTTTAGTAGGGCCTACAGTTTTGTAGGGCATGCAGTTTCATAGGGCCTACAGTTTAGTAGGGCCTTCAGAGTGATTCAGTAGGGCCTACAGTTTAGTAGGGCCTACAGTGTGGGAGTGCCTACAGTTTAGCAGGGCCTTCAGTTTAGTAGGGCATACAGTTTAGTAGGCCTACATACAGTTTAGTAGGGCCTTTAGTTTAGTACGGCCTAGAGTTTTGTAGGGCCTACAGTTTCATAGGGCCTACAGTTTTGTAGGGCCTAGAGTTTATTAGGGCCTACAGTTTAGCAGGGCCTTCAGTTTAGTAGGGCCTAGAGTTTTGTAGGGCCTACAGTTTCATAGGGCCTACAGTTTTATAGGGCCTACAGTTTAGTAGGGCCTACAGTTTAGTAGGGCCTACAGTTTATTAGGGCCTACAGTTTATTAGGGCCTTCAGTTTAGTAGGGCCTACAGTTTAGTAGGGCCTACAGTTTATTGGGGCCTTCAGTTTAGTAGGGCCTTCAGTTTAGTAGGTCCTACAGTTTATTAGGGCCTTCAGTTTAGTAGGGCCTACAGTTTAGTAGGGCCTACAGTTTATTAGGGCCTTCAGTTTAGTAGGGCCTACAGTTTAGTAGGGCCTACAGTTTATTAGGGCCTTCAGTTTAGTAGGGCCTACAGTTTAGTAGGGCCTACAGTTTATTAGGGCCTACAGTTTATTAGGGCCTTCAGTTTAGTAGGGCCTACAGTTTAGTAGGGCCTACAGTTTATTAGGGCCTTCAGTTTAGTAGGGCCTTCAGTTTAGTAGGTCCTACAGTTTATTAGGGCCTTCAGTTTAGTAGGGCCTACAGTTTAGTAGGGCCTACAGTTTATTAGGGCCTTCAGTTTAGTAGGGCCTACAGTTTAGTAGGGCCTACAGTTTATTAGGGCCTTCAGTTTAGTAGGGCCTTCAGTTTAGTAGGGCCAACAGTTGAATGTAACAGAGATCATCGAAAATCAAATGACATTTTTGTTGGAAATGGCAACTAATAATTAAACTTACAATTAAGACACTATAGCTAAACGGACAAGTAATGGATGTCAACGAAACGTGTAAGGAAACTGGACGATAAAGCTAAGCAGCTTCCATCCATTCATGCGATAACTGGTTGTGATACCTATCTGTTTGGCCGTGGTAAACACGACCGCTAAACACTATATAACTGTTTTGTACAAATCTTGCTGGGTAATATTGCAGCTTCAATCAAACAAGTAATATAAAAAACAGGATGCGGGTTCATTTCATATGTCTGTTATATGAAAAAAAAAGAAATGTATTCTATGAAGCAATTTGTGCTTCCAGATCTTCATAACTTACTTTATTCGATATATCTATCTATAATAATCGGCCTGCTGCATTCCAGCTGCACATTGAGATGCTGGCTGAACAAAAAATATGTTTACCACCACCATGCAATCCACAATTGGCAAGCCCAATGCAGCGTGCATTAAGAATGCTATGCCGGCTTTTATCCACAAAATTGTGCCGCCACAACTCCCTATCCCCCATGACTTTCGCGAGATTTTTCGCATCTTCAAGGCCAGTGTCCTTTAAGAGGGGGGGGGGGGGGGGGGGTGTACATCATTTGGGTCCAAAATATTACAAAATTATTTTTATGATCTATTATGATGCACGATTAAGGGGGGGGGGGGGGGGGGTAGCACCCCAAATTGAACCTCACAATTTTGTGTCTCTGGACCCTAAAATTGGGTGGAAATTGTTTTCTGTGCTACTAAACATCGTCTGGACTTTCTGAGAATAGCCAAACCAAATATTTTTAAAATTGGTCCAAAAATGGTTCCGTGATGGCCAAAAGTGCCTTTTAGCGCCAAAGGCTATTTCTTCACCAATATTTGTTGAAAATTGTCGACATTTGGATAATATGTTCAGAAGAACCATGCATCCAATTCTTCTGAACAAATTTTGCCTCAAATGCTCTGGAATTTTTTTTAGAACAGAAAGGCCCCAAAAAATTGCTTTTTTGGGCCTTTTTGATATAAAAAGGCTTCAGGGCATTTCCAATCAAATTTGTTAAGAAGAAGTATGGAGAAGGGTAATCTTAACAAGTGTACCAAATTTCAACTCATTTCAGTTATTGGCGGAGAAATAGCCTTTTTCTTGAAAAAACGTCATTCTGAGATATGGGTGTTTAAAGTTTAAGAAACAATTTAAACCTTCACGCTATTTTAGATAATACCATTTTTTATTTTCGTCAATAACTTTGTCAAAAATGAATGAAATTCAACGAAATTGTTCATGCTTGCTAAACAGATAACTACTAGTTTATACATATCTGTACCGTGAGAGCCATTTTTATGAAAAGGGCCCCGCACAATTGTAAAACATAGTGCTGCTCGAAGGCTTTACAAAAATCAGACTAGCTCATACGTTTTGGGCAATAACTTGAGTTTGAAAAAAGATATGAGAAAACTGCTTGTAGATTTTAAATCTCCATTAAATTCGTCACATGATAGAATAAAAAAACTTTTTTGTCAATTTCCAAAATAGGGGGGTGCTACCCCCCCCCCCCCCCCCCCACCCCCTCCTCTTAAATGGTGTTTCCAAATCTGAAAACCGCTATTTAATAGGTCTTTTCGTTTTCCAGTTATAACAATTTCCATTTAGGGGACCTATTGAAATTACTGTTACTATGTATATAGTGAAAGGTCGATTATCTCCAAATATTTTTTTTAATGAAAATGTCAATAACCTACTTAATCAAAACCCTACTAGGCCTTACTACAGCAATTTTTGAGCAATTAGTTTGAAAATTTCTGTGGGTGTATACATAGCCAAGCCACCCTGCATAAAAGTATGCAACTATTTGAAATTTTTTCTTAATAAAATTTAATACCTTAAGTAACAAACCTAAAAATTAGCATAAATTTACAGCGCCGCCTAGCGGTGCAGAGTTATTTTCACAAAATTTCGCCTGATAGATGTTGCCTCCGTTTTTTTGTTGTTAACTAAAAAAATAGAATAGTAGTCATGTAGAATAGCATCTTAGGTTCCTATATTCCAAATTATAGCCAAAACCAAACAATTTTGAAACGCTGAGAGTGATAAATCGAAGAGTTGTCCGACAATGGTGTGCCCCCCCCCCCCCCCCCCCCCCCCCTAAGAGGTGTCTAAAAAATTCACATTAAGCAAGGTGGAGGACACCTTGCTTATTTTCTCCATGAGGCTGCCAAAGCTGCACAGAGGTTATGGTCCTTACCCCGAAAGCAATATGCAATTACTGTTCGCGCTTTCGAAGACCTTTAGCAGTTTAACCTGCCAAAATTTATATGTCTTTTCGTTAATTAAAACCACTTTAGCATACGACAATAATTTATGCTAATACGCAAAACATTAGCCGAAGTCAGCCCATGCGCGATCATTCACCCGATGGATCTACACCCGGGAGACTGAATTCGGATGCTTGAATTGTATTATTACAGTGTAAGGTTGCAGTTTATACCTAATGTATTATTCGATAGATCGTTAATAATTAATCTCTGACAGATATTATTGGCTTTCGGGAAATATTAACAGTTCCTTTAGGACGTGGCGCTTTATCTATTTAAACAGAACTAAGACTTATACTAAACGCAACGATACTGCTTATGATTAAAGTATAAAACGTATTCTTTAGGAAATACTTTGTTACCAATCACGATCATACACACTATTCTGCCGACAGTCAGTACATTTGATCACACATAAAGAGAGCAGTAATTGACTCACGTAGGGTCTGCTAAATAACATTGGATTCAATACACACCACATTAATATAAATCGCAATTGTTATGTATAGCCGGTCTCTCTAACCTGTAGTGTTATCAAGAAAATTGGGAATTGGGTGATTTATCCGTATTATCCAAATAGCAATATTTCCATCAACAAATATTTACAATTAATAACTGACGGTAAAATAACAGTACAAACAATATGATTAATGAGTTAGTATCAAGATTAGTTAATGAGTATGATTATCAAGTTAAATTAGTTCGGTAA
>JAUCBJ010008259.1:0-11197 GCA_032718475.1 Nemertoderma westbladi | reverse complement strand
AGCTAGAGTATCGTTTATTGATAATGTCAGAAACATTGGATGGTTCTCCAAAACTACTCAGTCGCCGAGAACTCGAGTTAGTCTCGTGGAGCGGGTGGTAAAACGTCCTAAGTCAAATTTTCCCAAAATTCATGTTTTGAGTGAATGGGGTTATAAAATTGAATTCCCCTCCTTTCTACCAAAGAATTGGTAAAATAACAGTGTAAAGTGGTTATTTGCAAATGTTCAGTTGTCATTAGTGAATCCGGAAAGAGGAATGTCACAATGTTTAGTTTTCTCTGAGATTTTTACCGTATAATATTCAATACAATTATATATTCAGGAAAAGTCCGACAGTGGCAATTGTAGTAGTACCAGTGTCCCCGTCGAAATTGCCCCACTGTAATATTTGCTCCCAATGCATGATTGCATAGCGCATAATGCCCCCACCCCCCGGGTCCGGGCATAATCGCCTAGTCCGTAGTCGCCCCCTGGGCAAAATTACATAGGCGTATTTGCCCTCTTCCGCGCCAAATGCCCAATCCATACTAGTAGGCCTTCTATAATGGACCTGTTGCATTACATCTGCACATTATCCTTTAAGGGGCATCTCAAGAAAGTCATGGGCTGTCCAGTCCAGTCCACCATCCTTACTTTCCCAATAAAGCTGCCAAAGCACAAGATTATGCACAGGGTGGTCCTCATGGCGAAAGCAATGTCCTGCTAAGTGGAGGCGGCTTTGTTCAAGTGTCAAGCTTGGGGAGTGGGGGGGGGGGCAATGAGACTCCTGCAGTGTTTTATAGTGTCTGGTTGGAGATGGGTGGATCTTACTTGACACAGTTAACCCGATGTTGCATGGCGAAAGCAATGTCCTGCTAAGTGGAGGCGGCTTTGTTCAAGTGTCAAGCTTTGGGAGTGGGGAGGGGGGGCAATGAGACTCATCCAGTGTTTTATAGTGTCTGGTTTGAGATGGGTGCATCTTACTTGACACAGTTAATCCGATGTTGCATGGCGAAAGCAACGTCCTGCTAAGTGGAGGCGGCTTTGTTCAAGTGTCAAGCTTGGGGAGTGGGGGGTCAATGAGACTCCTCCAGTGTTTTATAGTGTCTTGTTGGAGATGGGTGCATCTTACTTGACACAGTTAACCCGATGTTGCATGGCGAAAGCAATGTCCCGCTAAGTGGAGGCGGCTTTGTTCAAGTGTCAAGCTTGGGGAGTGGGGGGGAAATGAGACTCCTCCAGTGTTTTATAGTGTCTGGTTCGAGATGGGTGCATCTTACTTGACACAGTTAACCCGTTGCATTCTTGTATATGTGCCATATGAAGAACCAGCATTCCTATCTAACATTAATTTAATCGCATTAATTTAACAGCAAACTACAACACCATTTTTTATATTGTCTGTTGATAAATCACTACAGTAAATGTATTTTTTTTAAATTTTCTGTTAGTTGTTTTGACGTTTATTGGCGCAAGTTTTATTTCAGTTTTGAAGTCCTGTAACAGACTGCCAGATAATTTATAGTGTTACTGTAGTAGTGTAATATATATTGATTCTGACTGTGATATAATGTTGTTAATATGGTAATTTATTAACTATAATTACATAATTTTGATACTGTGTGCCTATCTTTTAAATAGCCTACTCTGTAACCTTTTTTTTTCCTTCAATCATTTAACTTGATCGTTTATTGCTTTAGTTAGATAAGTTTACCTCTGTAATTTGGCCCTTTCCCTTATATGTTATATGCCGATATGTTTTACTAGAAAGCCAGCAAGCTGGCTGGAAGGAGCCCGGGGGAAGAATCCTAGCCAAGACTATTACAAATGAACTATGTCAGTCAGCAGTAAGTAAACTAAACAATTGTCTAAACGGTAAGGCGTGAGGCTAGCTGACTTTGTCGATCGTCCCACATAATAAAAAATTCAACTTTGCTACCACTAACAAAAATATAATATGAAGCAAATAATTTCATTATCAAGCACGTTTTCAAGATATAAGTTTACCGAATATTTATAAAAAATGCCCATGATGCACAACCAGGACACCGAGCGAGTGATGACCCTGAACCCACCCTAGAACCACCCTATATTATAAAGGCAGACTCCCCTTTCAATCAGCACCCAGACCCAGTCAAGCAGAATAACCTGTGTAGATAGATATTATGACAACATTGGATAGGAAAAGCCTGCCCCATTAACTGCTCATTTCCCTATATTGTTAATGCTTTATGGTTTTGGTTAGAAGAGCTTGCCTCTGTAACTAACTAACCTGTCCCTTTTCCTGTATTGTTAACGAGATCGTGTATTGATTTGGTTAGGAAAGCGTGTCCCTGCAACCTGCTCCTTTCCGTGTATTGTTAACGAGATCGTTTATGCTTTGGCTTTGGTTAGAAAAGCTTGCCTCTGCAATCTGACCCTTTCCCGGTATTGTTAACGAGATTGTTTATTGTTTTGGTTATAAAATACAGTCTCTGTCACCTGCGCCCTCCTTTCCCTCAATTGGTAACAAGTTTTGGTTTGCTTTGGTTAGTTACTTTAAACCTGCAATGTGGGCAGGGTTGGGAGTGGGGGTATTCTGCGCGGGAGGGGGGCATGGCGCTAGGTTAAAGTGACCCGGAGGGAATACGGAGCTGGGCTAAAATGCCCCCAGGGAATGTCGCCGGGGGGCATTTTCGCCTGTGATAGTACCGGTTAATTAATAGAGTATTAAGTTGATAAGTTTGTAAAATGTCCTATGTCGCATATATATATAATTATAGACTTAAAATTATAGCACAAATAAATTTCCCGACGTAATCATAAGTCCTTAAAAGAATGTGAAAATATCGGACTAAGCAAAATAATAATTACAAATTCAAATTCACTACAAGTAAGAAAATAAATTTATTTTATTTTACATGAAGAAACAGTTGTTAGAATAATTGTATTACTAAAATTAATAGAAGACGGAGTAATCAATTGTACACCGTTAGTGTATCGTAGACCCTTTTTGCTAGAGTTCGATAATCCGAATCGTGTTACATGATTCCATGCAAATCGCTATGTTCGCCGTCAATATGTAGATGTTCTGTTAATTTACAATGGAACAAAACATGTTTCTCATCTTGCACGTCATAAATAGGCCTATTGAAGTTGGTAAAACTTCGTGAAATTGGTAAACGTCCTATGTTGCAAATTTATAGGAAAAACTCTACAAGGTTATGCATCTAATTTCTGCTATCAGAAAACGATCTAACACCACTTTGAACTTATAAAAAGAAATAAAACAAATTAAATTTGCAGTTTTGTGAAATTAGTAAACAAAAAACGTGATTTCTCAAAACTAATATTTTAGACTTAAGGACGTTTTATTACAACGTTTTATAATAATACATAATTATACAAAACTGTTCTTAGATTTCACCCAACATGTCATCGGCCGTTAGTCTGTTCAGCCATTGGATGCCGTGGTGGTCGGTCACGTAGAAATAATAATTAATGATAATGTGTAAAAAGAAGACTGCTACCTTGGGTCATTGATTCGGATATGATCTGAATACCTCCGAATACGAATTAGCAAGGCGCAGTCAATAATCTACCAAGGGAATGGGAATCACCTTGAATCACTTTCTGGTAAATTTATTCAGGGCAGAAGGGCATTCAGTATTGATATGTATCTCGGTGTATTATGTACTATCAAATCTGACCATCCTTTGTCCGACCATTTTATATGCCCGACCATTTTATGTAAACATAATGGTATTATGTATCTTGGTTAGTGTTATGCTTATTGGCAGTTTGTACTATCGTTTGCCACATATAAATTCTATTAATTCATCAAATAAAGCCGCCGGGGCCTAAACCGGATGTTGAATTGAATTGAAATTGTCCAGATCTCACCCCCGTATAAAAATACACTTTCCACTGTGGCTCGAAAGAACTTAGTCTTCAGGTTCCTGGAGAGATCTGATTTCCAGATGGTATCCATTTTTGATAGAGCTACCCAAGCCTTTGCTTTCCTAACTCCTATGTCCTTTTTACTACTCTCTATCCATGATCCACGGTGCTGGAAGTCATCGACCTTCCTTAGTTCATTATTATCAATAGTTGTCAAGTTTCCATCAACATTAAAGGTCTTGAATTCGGTCTTGGTAGCATTTATATGCAATCCAACTTCCTTAGCAGCCCTCTCCACTTTATTTAGTAGAAGCTGTGCATCTGCTAGCGTAATAGAGAGCAGAGCGATGTCATCCGCGAAGTCGGTGTCTGTGACTGTAGTTGCCGGATATCTACTACTTCTGCGTTCTTGAAGTGTGAATCCCAGATCTTCACCCTTTGTGGCCGTCCTCATTGCGTAATCCAGCACAATTACAAATAGTAATGGTGCTAATGTATCACCTTGCAGTACGCCAGCCGGGATTGAGAAAAACTCGGTTTCACCATCTGGTGAGAGTACCTGCGCTTCTGTGTCACAATATAACAGTCCAATGCCAGCAACAATTACTTCTGGTATTCCATAAGCTCTTAGGATTTCAAGCATTTTACCTCTATAGATGGAATCGAATGCCTTCTTGAAGTCCACAAAAGTCATGACTGCGGGGAGATTATTTGACTTAATTCCTTCAATCAGTCTCCGTAGTGCAAGTATCTGAGCTATTGTTGATCTACTTGGTCGAAATCCGTTTTGGCTCTTACGCAGTAGTTTCTCTATGTGAGGCCTAATCCTATATAGAATCATTTTATTGTATATTTTCGCAGCTACCACAAGCAGACAGATCCCACGATAGTTTGTTGGTATGCCGAGGTCTCCTTTCTTGGGGAGAGGCTTTAGTTGACCTTTAGTCCAAATTGGTGGTGGCTTTTCCCCTTTTAACATCCGGTTGCAAACATTCAATAATGCTCTGTTTAGCACTCCGGTTTTCTATACCTCCGCTGGGATTTCATCTAATCCACTCGCTTTATTATTGGACATGCTTTTAATGCTTCTTTGGAGTTCGGCAGGTGTGAAGTCCCCTGTTTCTATAGGTAGTGTCTTGTCATATATTTTCCTTGTAGGGCTGACCTCGATGTTTGGTGGCTGACCAAGCAAGTTGCTGAAGTGATTTTTCCACTTCCCAAAACGTTCTTCAGGACTATCTGCTTTGAGGCGCCCCTTTGCACCCCCAGGTAAGTCTTGATTGTTGCTGTATGTGAGCAGTTGTAATTGCTTCAATTTTATCCTGTACTAGCAGGCAATACCCGAGGCATGTTACCCGGTATTCAGGTATGCAGCCACAATTCTGTGGTCCGAACCAATTAGGTTGAACGAGCTGTATGCCTCGCAGTTGATCATGCTGTTTCTCCACTTTTTGTTTATAAGGATGTAATCCAGTTGTGCTTTGGTTCCATTAGGGTATTGAAAGGTACATAGCTTCCCCTTACTCTTTGCGAATGTCTTGTTTGTTGGTATCAATTCACATTCTTCCATTAGGTCTAAAAGTAAGTACCCATTTCTGTTAGAACTGGTGTTATAGGTGTAAGCCCTTGATGTCTTCTGGGCCAATTTGCGCATTCAGGTCACCAGCAATGACTTTAACATTGTGTTTCGGAATGTCCTTAGTAAGTCCAGTCAGTTCTTCATAAAACTTGACTGCTTGTGCCATCTTTAACAGCATAACAGCTACCTAAAAATGAAACAATTCCCGTCTACATTTTAAATTAACACTTGCAATTACAAATTTGAAGACCAACCTAAAATATATATGTAAATTTTAAGTTTAACAGCACAATTAAATAGCAATTCGTTGTTAGATTATATCAATTTGTTATTTCAATTATGTAGAGAAATTTGTGCCTTTTGTTCGGGCTCGAGTGATAATAATGAAAGTTAAGGTGGTTTAATCTTGTAGTTTTTATTGTATTTTAGTCTTTAATTTTATTACTTTTGTGTAACTTGTTTCGACAGTATTTCAAGAAGTACAGAGCGAAAATAAATAACATTATAAATCCAATAAGAATAAACAGCAACACATCCATGAGAAAATACTGGAAGAAATTCAGCTGGTGGGCGGAGGATCGTAGATGTTGCGAACCATGCTGGATTACGTGTTCTGTCCAAAATGTAAAGGTTTCTATTGGCGGAACGGGCGTAGATTTCATCACTTTCGACCAATATTGGGCATTTTTCGAATAAGATTCATTCATAAGAACCATTTGAATTTCGTTGTAGAACTGTTCACCAGTCAACGTTTTCATGTGGTTTATCACACTGGCCATGCCCCTTCGTTCTAAATGCCCTAAATTAAATTCGGTATCGGGTCCAATCGTGAAACTAATCATTGGAACGCCATTATATATACCTTCGTACAGACTGCTAAGACCGCCGTGTGTAACAAACAATCTTGTCGCTGGATGACCTATTAAATCGTGTTGAGGTAGCCAATCAAGAAAGTGAACATTGCTTGGTAAATCTTTCATGTCGAATCCTTTTATTCTACGGCTAAAGACTTGCTGTTTCACCTTACCAAATCCAAGCATCAACTCCCTCATAAATTCTTCCGGTAAAGATTTCACAACAGATCCTACAGAAAACACAATAATTCCGTGCTCCTTTGAGGTGTTTATAATCTTCATAATACTCTCTGGCAAAGGTTTTGGTTTGCCCAATTTAAATCCTCCAATATACGCGACATTTGGCATTGTTGGTCTGGGATAGTCGAATATCACATTCGAATATACGAATGTGAACTCAGCCTGGGCAAATGTATCGTACATACTGACATTTGGCTGTATTTTGTGTTCTTGTTTGATAGTCTCTCCGAGAGATATTACAGCGTAATACTGCAGGATTCTTCCAGCGAAATAAGCCAGAACATTAATAGATCTTTGTCGAAAACTCATGGAATCTGTGAATCCTGTGGCTGGTACCGGAACGTACGATAGAGGTGACGGAATATTGCCGATACTATAGAAAAGTGCGGGTTCTAGTGGGAACTGAGTGACGGGAATAAAGTTAATGTAACGGATTCCGAGCTTCTGCGCAATTAAATTGCCGCAACCGAAAGGCAACACATTTATCACGGCCATATCCCAGGAAACTTGCTTTAAGTTTTCATGCAACACATCATCAGTTAAAATAAGACGGCACATATCAGAAGTAACATCAACAAAATCTTTGAAATAGCCAGATAACATGATATCAATTGTAGACTTTTCTTCAACTTTACTGTGAAATATTGATCTCATTATTTCCTCACCTCGCCTGTTGAACTGGCCTTCTAGAGTATCATTACCGCCGTATTTGTAAAGCTGATAATTCGCATCGTCTAATGTTTTGAGGGCGTGTCCTACAGTCATACCAACACTGTGACCTCTTTCAACTAATGCCTTAGCCATTTCATGCCCTAACAGATAATGACTGCGAGCGACTGTCGAGATACCTGGAATCCATATTAAGATATTTGAGGATAAATTATTTTGAATGAGAGTCAGAAATATAATCACTAAGAAGGTTAAACTCAGTTTAGTCATTTTGTTATTGAGTGGAAAATTTATTTATTTATTTGAGGTTTTCTATGGAATATTGTTGGTAATATTAGTTAAAATAAAACGGAATTTTCAACAAGCATATCAAGTAACAATTATGAACAACATACAGTGGGTAAGTGGCTATCAATTGTCTTAGATAAAAATGTTTCATAAAACTATGGTATGCGCTTGTGTTTAAACGGAATCCCAATCCCGAAAAACCGGGATCCCGGTCCCAATCCCTTCTTTATTGGAACGGGTTCCCGAAGTATAAATAGTAAAGTAAATTTTGTTCAATATCTGATAAATAGTTCAGCAGAACGGAAATGTTCTGAATTTTTATCCCAGTAATTAATGCAAAATAATTGTTATTCTTAAATTATTACTTTTTCGTTCGAATATTTTTTCCCTAGGGAAAAAAGTAACCCATAGGATTGCATTGATTTTACATATTTTCCCGGCGAAAAAAGTAAAGTAAAATATTTTTGTTGGAATTTCTTAAATTTTATTACATTTATTGAAAGAGCATCGACGTAGAAAAGGTTTGCAAGTAATTTGAGCAAAATCCATTCTCACACTCAGAGGTTATTGCAACTTTAGTGTCTGCAAGGCGAAGTCCAATAAAACGGAACTCAATATCCAATATCTCCACAGTATCCAATATCCTAGGCTCTCTACAGTAGTTACGTAATAAATATTCGAGAACAGTAAATTATTTTAACATTGAGTAAGGCAACATCAGGAGTTGAAGAGTAGGCCCCAACAATATTTTGAATCGCAGTAACTATGGTATAGTAAAATACTGCAATTCAATTTATTTTGTAACACTACAGTATGCCTACAGTAGGCCTACTGTAGGGCTACTGTAATACACCATGTCCCGTAATATAGTGTCATTTTCTGATGACACGGACCCCCCCCCCCCCCCCCCCCAGATTCTTCTACAAATCTTTATCATATTGCTTGAAATTTGAAACACCACTAGTTCCACTCACCGTCGATGACCCCATGCAGCCGGAATTTTCGATTTTGCCTTTAAATATTTTTTATAAGCGTTTTAAAAAAGTGTCTTTTGCGAAATCGCACCTTCCGCATCGTGGCGATCCTTTACATTAGTCGTACTTTTTTCATATCATTAAAGAGCTTGCGTTGCAAGGATTCCAAATATGTAACAATTTCTGAATTTCGTTGAGAAACAGCTGAGATACAGGCGTTCAAAGATTGCAAGAATTATCGTTCGCTGCAGGCCATTTATTCTATCTAATAAATACACAAAATTCTAGAACGTGTTATTTATTTTATGAGTTGGTTGGCAACAGTGGTATTCCTATCCAATATATATATTGCGTAGCTATTCATACATAAACAAAATGTTCCAGAACATCGTGTATTTATTAAATAGAATAAATGGCCTTCAGCAAAGGATAATTCTTGCAATCTTTGAACGCCTATATCTCAGCGGTTTCTCAACGAAATTCAGATATTGTTACTTATTTGGAATCCTTGCAACGCATGCTTTTTAATGATATGAAAAAAATTACGACTAATGTGAAGAATGGCCACGATGCGGAGGGTGCGATTTCGCAAAAGACACTTTTTTAAAACGCTTATAAAAAAAATTGTAAGGCAAAATCGAAAATTCCGGCTTCAAGGGGTCATCGACGGTGAGTGGAACTACTGTAGTGGTGTTTCAAATTTCAAGCAATATGATAAAGATTTGTAGAAAAATCTGGAGGGCGGGGGGGGGGGGGGGGGGTTCCGTGTCATCAGAAAATGACACTATATTAGGGGACATGGTGTATATCGCTATATTTTATTAAAGAATTGATCAACAAAAAAGTACCAATTTAAGAATAAAATTACGCATTAGGCCTTATATGGGAAAAAAATAGAATTTTTTTTAAATATTCTCTCAACCCTTTATTACCCTCGCTGACGCTCGGTAAATAAAATGCCTCAAGAATAATGAAAAAAAGTTATACTTTTTTTCCCATGTAATAAATGATTATAAATAACTAAATCTAATACAAATCTAAAACTAATATTTCAGTGTAAAGTGAGTGTTACCCAAAACCCGCCACATACTGTATACTATGAACCTTAAGGATTTCAATCGAAATTGCAATCCCGAAAAACGGGATCCCGAGAGTGATAATCCCGATCCCGGAAATCCCGAAAAGTCTGATCCCGTTTAAACACTACACTATAGTATGCGCCATATATCGCTAATATATTTAATACATTTGTTTAATATTATTAGAAAACCCATGATTATAATACTGTATAGCTAATTATATTGACAATCATAGTGCACAATCTGTGTCGCCAGGTCAGTAGAATGGTGGGTTGAACTTTGTACCGGTACATCAGGAAGTATAAACACAATCCATCACCCAATTTCAAATTGTAATTAAAAGTAATTCAGGAAAGAGACCCAAAAGTGTAAATCATATTATTTAATATATTTATTAATTTATCAACTCAACCCAACGCAAACACAATAAATGTATTATAAAATAAATATCTTAAAAATATACAAGGCACATAGACATGGGAGAGCCATTGCGAGCAACTAAAGGCGTGATATTATGACGACCGACGGGGCCAAAGCAGATTTTATGTGATCAATTTTATAATTATAAATATTATACATTTTTAAACTTTTTAATCGGTACCGATTTGCCCCGCTTGGTGGCGTATATATAATTAATATAGTTTTGTTTAATAGAAGCAACTAGCACTATTCGTGCTGTGAGTTGATAAAATAAATATACATAACTGCACCTGATACATGGAACACCAAATTATTAAACACATTTACAGTTTGTACAGTAACTCCAGCGCCAAGAAAAATAATGATTGTCTAAAAGGTTGTAAAGTAAGGATAACCAGTACCTTTATTTACAGTATATTATTATGTAGACAAATAACTAAAGCTAAAGCCACTGGGCGGTTGTTATTAGAATAGATTAGTAACGCCACAGGAAAACCTTTGAGTCCATCAAAGTAAATAACATTGCTCCATTACATTACAGAGCACCATTTTTGAGTAAATTCACACATCCTTATTATATTGATGTATTGTTTCTGCAACTCTCCTATTCAGCGAGATATTCTGATCGTGATTTGAATGCATAAAATATAAATATAGCCAATTAATTTTGGATACCTGTAAATTGTTAGACAACAGAAGTTTGAAATTTTTGTGGGGAGTAGGACGGAGGTAAACCCCGTGGGTCAAATATATTATTTGCTGCGGAGTTTCAATATCGTGCAGGTTACAATATTCGCATATTCTTTCGGATCTCGGCATCCGACGTTGTTGCTCGGCCTCACTTTGTAGGTAGTGCAATGAGCAGCGGAATTTTGCTAGAGTTTGTGTCAGTCACAGCGAGTCCTTCAGGGGTTTAAATATGCCTTCTGCTCAGTTCCTAAAGCTACTTTTAGTAAATAACAGTCCTTTAGGGGAACCAGCCAGAGCTGACCACCATCCTTGAACGAATTGATCTTCGTAATATTTAATATGGGGAGTCAGAAAACAGGAAGTCCGAAAAAATAAATGGGAAGGAAAAGTAGTAACAAGTCAGAAAAATAAATGAAAGTCAGAAATACAATCTTATTATCCAATCTGGCATTGCATTTCTCACTTCGATTTCTTATTTCCATTTCCTGACTTCCGTTGCTTTTTTTTCACTTTCATTACTGACTTCCAATTTCTCATATTATAATA